>JAASFZ010000749.1:0-12437 GCA_023334075.1 Globisporangium nunn | reverse complement strand
TGTGTGTGTGTGTGTGGTGTTTCCGTGGTGGTCCTTCCTATGGATAACCAGCAATTCCAAGCCGAAGTGGACAAGCAGCTCGACGACTGGATCGCAGACGGCGCGAAAAAAGGCTCAAAGCTCACGATCCCGACACGCAACTCGTACTTTAGCATGATCGTGCACGAGACTGTGCGTGAGAAGGCTAGCTACTTGTACTCCGAGTCCACGACCGCGGGCGTCGAGGTCTCGTTCGTGTCTCAGAAGATCAAGCAGGAGCTCATTGCGGCGAAGATCCAGACGGTGCGTGCACCATAGCTCCGGCGTGTCTTGCCCACGTCATCGTTCTAATTCGTGGCGCTCTGTGTGAACGAGCAGATGCGCGACGAGCTGGACCAGGCGATCGGCTTTTCCCGGGTGATCGACGTGCTCAGCAAGAGCAGGAAGCCCGTGATCGGCCACAACGCGCTGCTCGACTTCGTGTATGTGTTTAACCAGTTCTACAAGCCGCTGCCGGACACGCTCGCGGAGTTTAAGCAGGAGCTGGTGGAGCTCTTCCCGGTGATCTACGATACGAAGCACATCGCACTCCGCTCGCCGCTGGTCGAGAAGCTCAATTACTCAACGGGACTTTCGACGCTGTTCGAGTACATGCGCGAGAACGTGAAGCCGACCCCCGATGCCCTGCTGTCGAGCGACCCGCGCTTCGACGGCTACCGCGCGGCGCTGAAGGCGGAGGGCAACAGCGAGGAGAAGCTGCTGTGCCACGAAGCCGGCTTCGACGCGTTCATGACCGGCGTGTGCTTTTTGGGGCTCTTGGCTCACGACGAGAACGGCGAGCTCCCTGAGCACGGCGCTGTCGGTAGCGTAGCACGTCTGACCGAGCGCCTCCGCGAGATGGAGGCGTCCAAGAACCAGATCAACCTCATGATCTCGGACGAGAAGTTTTTGGACCTGGCGAACCCGCAACAGACGATCGATCGCTCGCGCGTCTATCGCGTAAGCTCCTCGAAGCGCAAGCTGTCCCAGCTGCGCATGGAGGATGTCTTCGAGTCGACGAAAGTGCAGCGCGTGCTGCGCGAGGGCGACCAGGACGCGTTCGTCGTGCTTTCGGATGCCGAGTACACGCTCAACATGGAGGCGTCGGCGGGTCTGACGATCATGCCGTACGCAGAGTACGTCGAAGCGCTACAGGAGAAAGCCAAGAAGGAGAAGGACGCCGAGGACCAGAAGATTTACGAGCGTGTGCTCGCCGAGATGACGAGCCCGGAAAGCGGCGCGAAGCCATTCCCCGTGCTCGCTCCGACACCTGATACTTCGGCGTCGTCGGCGTCGTCGGCGTCGTCGTCGTCGTGGACCCGCTGCACGATTTCGTAGGCGCTGACGCAGTGCTGTTGGCCGAATCTCGCTTCATCGCTCGTTTATCCCCTATGGCATCAAGCGAGACCCGTTTTGCAAGTTGTAATAGATCCCCCAACATCTTCACCAGTAGATGATCGAAGCGCGTCTGTGTGTGTGTATGATAACGTGATGGCGGCTTTGTGTGCGCACAATGGACTGACAGAAACAGCTAGGAGGTTCATTCGATGTGGCAGCCAACGAACTTGTCGTTCACAGCAGCTGCTATGACACTACAGACAGCAGATTCTCATACGTCGACACTGATCATACTTCAGAACTCGCGTTAGTCGCAGAGTTCGTGCGGGATCGTCGCTTGAGGTGTTGGTGCTGGTGCTGCTGTTTTCGGCGTATGGCTCGATGTCGTCTTCGCCGGCGTCGGTGTTTTCGAAGATGAGGTTGGTGCCAAAGTTTGTACAGAGTTTTGATCCGGCTTGGATGTCGGCGCTGCTCCTGTAGGGCCAGCTGTGCAGAGTTTGCCACTTGTGTCACAATATGGCGCCTTCGACGGGCACCGCGAGCAGCTCGGTCCAGGAATGTATGCTTGCTCGCCTTGCCAGTTGCCCTGCGTGAAGTAGTTGCATGCCGTGAGGTAGCCGTTCACGCACTTCTTGGACGCACAGCCGACGATGAAGGAGTTGGCCCAGAGCACTGCTGACGCGTGGTCGAGATCCATGTAACCCGTCCCGGAGCGGTCGTACGTCGAAATCTCGTTCTTGACCCAGCTGTCAATCCAGCCGTCAATCATGGCTTTGTCGAGCGTGAAGCCGCCGTACATGAGGTTCTGACTGTAGGAGTAGCTCTCAGTGTCGTGCTCGAAGACGCACGTGTCGACAAGCTCGGAGGCTTCGACCGCGAGCGACTCGTCCCAGCGGAGTTGGCGCATGTTCGCCGCCTGTGACGGCACGAGGTTCCCGCGAGCCCAATTGTGTGCCTGGACAATGTAGTCTCGCAGCTCTTGTGTGTATGGGTGCAGGTTCACGCCTCCGTTGTGCACATCTGGCATCGGATCAACGACTTGATTATCGGTCTGCACCTGCGGCATGCCTCCGGATGAGTCAATCTGCTTTTGCGGCTGAGCCATCCCCATACCGCGATAGTACGCTCCCGCCACTAAAGCGTCGTCCCCATCATCATCGCTGTTGTCGTCCTCCGTGTCCTCGATGACAACACTATCTTCATCTTCGTCATCGCCTTCAGTGCCAAGTCGGCTGGCGAACTTGGATGCACGTAGACGTCTTGATATTGGTGTGCGTGTCAGTGTTAATAGACCTTCGTTCTTGCTGTCACTGAGCCTGGTGCCGCTCCCGGAGTTGCTCATGGTGTTCTTGCGGTCCCAATCCGAATAGTTCTTGGTGCCTCTGATCCCGGTAATCTGAGAGAGGAGCGCGAGCACCACGACTGATTTCCAAGCTCTCATGCTCAGCAATGAATGTGTTCAGACTCAGGAGAGAGTGCGGTGTCCTCGCAGGGTTCGAGAGGGGAAGGAAGGGGTCCAAGTGAGCCCTTGGTATGCGATTGCAGAATGTGTAGCGAACTCTGGGTTTGTCGGTCACAAAGGTTGGTCGAGTGTAAGGGTGGGGCTTCAGTTCGTGGGCAACTCGTCGGCCATGTCCTTGTTCTCGTGTGCAATCGCAGATAGATGCACACTCGGGTCACTGCCATTCGGACTCTGGCGGATGTCACTAGTCCAGATGGAGGCTTCCAAGTAAAGTATCGGCGGCCTCGGCACCTCGCAGCTTTTACTCAAGTACATCACATCAATGTGTGGAAGTGTGCTCAATAACACACATGAGCAACGAAGCGCATCGCAAAGTGGGCAATAAAATAATCTTCATGAGAGCCGCGAGCGCGCCCGCCGCTGCTGCTCTTATCATCTGCGTCCTGCTCAGTTGGTCTTGTCCGCATTGTTCTTCTTCTTCTGTTTGCGGTTCTTCTTCTTGGACGGCCCGCCCTCCGACCCGTTCGCGCCGTTCGGGACTGACGCCGGCTGCTGTTGCTGCTGCTTCTTTTCCAGCGGCTTCTGCTCGGGCTTCTTGTCCTGCTTCTTCTGCTTCGGCTGAGCAGGAGCCATCACCGTCTTCGTCTTCGGCTCCTCATCCTCCGAGTCACTTGGAGTCTGTTAGGGTAGAGAGAGACGCGTCAGAGATCACGACTCTTAAAAGCACGCAGATCACACACTCACATACACACACGCATACACTCGACGGGGATGTTGCACAGTTATGACTCGTATGACTCCGACAGGAAAGACCGGAAAGCCTTTTATGAACGCAATAGGCGCCGCTGCGTTGCCTCCCAAGAGAAGCAGCGCGTCACCGAGCTCCCGTCGTTCCGAAGCAATCTTCCCCCGACTCCTATCTCTAGGAACCGGAAAGAAGCGCTCCATCGCAGAGAGAACCCGGTGACGCCGCAGCAGCGCCCTACGCCCACGCGGAGACAGCCTTAAGGACCATGCGCGAGTAAGGGCGAGAAAAACTCTCGCTACAAAGATACACGTTCCTATCCCACAAGGTCTGGACCCACGGCGTATTGAACGACGCGCGCAGGTAATTTGCAAGTGGGGGATGGCTACGCACACACACACACACACACACACACCGTACGCACTCCTTCCTGGTTATACTTCACACCCAACGCACCTGGTCCCACGTCACCGCCTCCTCGCGCGAACGCTTCTTGTTGCTGCTACTAGAGTTGTTGGCAGTGCTGACCGCTGCCTTTGTCGTCGGCTTCTCAATGTCGAGCAGCTCTGCCGGGGGACCCGGCTGGAAGTAGCCCGTGAGGTTCACTTTGCCCGAGCCCTTGGCGACGTAGAACTTGACCTGCGGCGCAGCGCCGAACACGAGGTCAAGCTTCACCTGATGCACGGCCGCGCCCAGGTGCGCCACGACGCCCTTCCACGCCTTCTGGTCCATCTGTGCCGTCTCGAGCCCGAGGCTCACAACAGCGCCGTCCGTTGTGCTGCTGGCGCTCGCGAGCGTCGCATTGCACACGTTCAGCACGAAGCCCTCGGGGACCTTGACGATAGCTGCCTTCGTCTCCGACACCTCCCCCGCCCAGAAGAACACCATGGCTACTCGTGCGTCCGCAGAACTCGAATGAGCTCTTCTGCTTCAAGGTTGAATGACACAAGTTGCCTCACTTCTTGGAAAATGGTTGGTTGGGAGAGTAGCGAATGCTGAATGATACACCAAAAAGGATTCTACATATCTGCGACGTGTGAGAATGCTGCAGGAGTGAGTTTCAGGAATTAGCCGACACGATAGATGCAGCTTGATTTCTAAATGCCTTACTTCGCACTTTATCAAGTCAAAGCGGCTCACACTCAGCCAACATCAGCATTGCCAAAAGTATGAGCCTCCAAGACTTGGTACCTGCAAACACACACTGAGATCGAGACTGCGATCGAAGAGATTCGCTGCAGAGCTCGGGCACGCGAGTGAACTCTCCACCTCGGATAGCGTAAATGAAGACGACTGACTCCGTTTGGCCGACAGACAGGTGAGTAAACGCCCTGCTTCATGCGCGTCGAGTTCGAACGGATGCGAGACTGCAAGATCGAGCAAGCCCGAGGTACTCGAGCAAATGGAACTCGCTCGCGCTTGCATCGTGTTTCCGAGCTGCTCACTCTCCGCTACACCGCCGCTATCTTGCCTCAAACACATCAAAGCTCCAAGGTGTGTTACGCGTGTTAGGCTCTACGTCAACGCAACCTGGGTGACACTGTCCATGTCAGAGCAGCTTTTCCTGCCACGCACTCTCCACATTGCCGCTTTGTCAGCGTTGCTGCTTGGAGATAGTCGAGAAGACTGGCAGCGACGAGCGCTTTGTGCGCTTCGCGTGCAGCCGGAGTTCGAGTCGACGCCGGCGGTACGCTGCCTGCAGCCGCAACACGGCAGCAAACACTGGGCTCTCGGCGCACGGGATGAACGCGCCGCTCTCCGGCGCCGTCCACATCACGCGGTAGTGCTTCAGGCTGTAGTAGAATGGCTGCTGCGAGTTTGCATCCATGCACTCAATCCACTCGTCCTCAGCAAGCAGCTGCTCCCACGCGCGTTGGCGGCTGCGGCGCTCGAGCTCGAGGCGCGTTGCCACGTCGCTCTGCAGTGTGTCTTGGATGAGCTCCATCACCACGGCCGGGATACTCGTCACATGTGCACCATCAAAGTCGGCCGGTCGCTCCAGAGTCACGGACTGGAGTAGGCGGTTGTAAAAGTACTGGACGCCCTCCGCGCTTTCGAGCTGGAACCAGACGTTTGATTGTGGGGTTCTCACAGGAGGTACGATGAGCTTTTGCATGTCTGCGTATGCTGGGAAGCTAGGAAGGCAGTGGTGCGTCATGTGCACGTACTTCGAGCACGCCGCCGCCCAGTCTCGTAGGCTGGCGTAAGCGTGGAAGCGGAGCCAGCAGTGGTGGGAGGCTGGGGTGAGGTACGTTTGTGCGAGCAGCTGCCCGATACGCTCGAGGTGGTCGGGATTGAGTGCGTACGGTTTGGTGAACAACCCGGCTGGCTCGTTCGTGGCGATCCACTCCCATCCTCCAGTGTGCGCCTCAATGTTCTTGACGATCCAGAGGCCCCACACATTGCGCCACATACTGTCAGTGCTTTTTGCTGGCACTTGGATATTGTAGAGCAATAGCACGGCTTCAACGACAGCGAGAATTGCAGGATGCGGCTCCAAGTCCCACGACAGTGGGTCCAGGAAGTCTCGCTTCTTCTTGGTCTGGAGAGTGAGGATACATGCGTCAACCTCCGCGACTGCGAAATGCATCACATAGCACATATACAGCCACGGCAAGTTAGTATCCAACAAGTCAATCGGTGGGAGGGTTTTCAACTCGAGACGCTAAAGTATGCGCGCACCAATGTTCGCGACTTCGAAGTAGCCCCAGTTGGCGCTGGTGTATGCTCGTTTCGCTCGGATCTCGAGCGTGAGTCGCTCGAGCACTGCGTTTTGCGCGCTGCCAGCAGCGAGCTCCGCTGTCGCGATCCCTTCGAGGTGACTGATGAGCGCTCGCTCGGCGTCTTCTTGCACCTGCTGCTGCTCCAGCTGTCCTTGATGGAGCAGCTCTTCCTGCCACACACGCTTCACCAAGCTACTTGCCTCCATCGCCAATTTCATTGTCGACAAGCACATGAGTGTAACTAAGTATACTTAGACACCAAGTCGCATTTGCCAAATGGCTCAGTTGGAGCTGCTGCTATCCACTCTCGCGCCGTCGTCCTGGCCGGTGACAAACGCACCGAGCGCCTGCACGAGAGCGCGCGTCTTGAGGAGCATTTCCTCGTACTCCTCATCCGTGTCCGAAAGTGCGATGATCGCACCGCCTGATCCGACACTCACCCGCTTCTTCGTCACCACCGCCGTGCGGATCACGATGTTGAGGTCGCAGCTGCCGTCGAGGGAGAGGAAGCCGAGCGCACCGGAGTACACGCCCCGCGGACCCTGTTCGAGCTGCCGAATAATCTGCATCGTGCGCTTCTTCGGCGCGCCAGTCATCGAGCCGCCAGGGAAGGTCGCATTGAGGATGTCGCCGATGCCGGCGTCCGGACGACGCTGACCACGCACGGTCGTGACCAATTGGTGCACGGTCGCGTATGTCTCCACCGCCATGAGCTTGGGTACGTGAATGCTCCCGATCTGCGCCACGACGCCGAAGTCGTTGCGCACGAGGTCTGCGATCATCATGTTCTCGGCACGGTCCTTCATGCAACTTGCAAGTTCGTCCGCGATGTCTGCATCCTCTTTGGGCGTTTGGCCGCGACGGCGAGTGCCTTTGATCGGCTTGGATTCCATCCATCCGTCACCGTCGATACGCAAGAACCGCTCAGGCGAAGAGCAGCAGATCGCATACGTATCTGTCATCCCAGTGCGTTGCCCCAGCTGCGAGCATTCGTCCGTCGTATCGACGGCATCTGCTGCATCAACCGTCGTGGTTCCTGAGCGGAAGTGTCCACGAGGGTTGACGTGGTAGAAGCCCGCGAACGGTGCCGGGTTGCGCTTGCGCAGCAACTGGTAGAATCCCAGCGGATCCGTGACTCGATGCGTCGCTTCGAGCTGGTTCGTGAGGCACACCTCGTAGGTCTCGCCGTCGTGGATCAGTCGCTGGGTTTCTTTGATATCACGACCGTACTGGCTCTTGCTGCGTGATGGATAAAACACCACCTTTTCCTGTGGATGCTTCTTCTCTAGGACCGCAGTAGCTACGCGTGCACTGGCGAACGTGTGCTTGAGTCGCTCAAGCTGCGCCCTCACCACGCGATGCCAGTCATCCCGTACGCAGCTCTTCCCTCCAGCTGTACTAGCGTGCTTGGTCACAGACACAGAGTACACTTTGCTCTCCAAGTGATCGAACACGAGCGTCCGATCTGCGAACAGGAAGGATGCATCTGGCACATGGTCGCCCTCGTCCAGTCGCTTCTGAATGCCACTTCGGATCGCATCGCTACTGTGATCGCTTGACTCGTGCAACCCGCTGCCGAGCACCTCGTAGCCAAAGTAGCCCACGAAGCCACCTCGAAACGTGAATGGGATGTCAGCCTCAGACAGAATAGCGCGCCGTTCATTCTCGCAGTCGACAAACTCCACGTCGTGCGCTTGAAACGCCGTCATCTTCGACTGCAGGTGCGTCAGAATGTCGGTGTTGTCTTCGAACAGCACGGTTTCTCCGTCGTCTTCGTACACACGCAACAGATTCTCGAGGATGCAATACTCAACTGCGTAACTCAGTGGCCCGGTACTGTCGCCCATTAGCGAGAAGCGCGACGACGCGAGTTGTTGTTGTTGCTGCTGCTTTTTGTGTGTTGCGGCTTGACTAGTGGCGTCAAAGTTGCTGCTGTCAAGCCAGAACGAACGGCGCGAGTCGGCGTACAGATCCGCGAAGACATGTTGCGCGAAGTCCAGCGACGCGAGGCCACTGGATGCCACTTGAATCTGCACGCGATACTCGGGCTCACCAACAGTTTTCTTGAGAGTCGCGAGTGGTATGAACTCGTCCACTGCAGGTCTCTCCAGTACGTGGGGCTGGTGACTGGTATGCTGGAACAGACACTGAGTTGTTGGTTGCTGAAGCGTGATGTCGCGGAAGTTCTGGAAGAGCTGGTAGCCAAAAGAGCTGCACACGGCTTCGGGGTGAAACTGCACGCCAAACTGCGGCTTGCTCGCGTGCTGCAGCGCCATGACGACACCGTCTTCGGTGCGCGCAGTAACCTGAAGCTCCGCAGGCAGCGAGGCTTCGTCTACGACCAGCGAGTGGTACCGTACAACCTCAAAGCCGTCAGGGATCCTGGAGAAGAGCGTCGCAGAAGCTTTGCCGTCCTCCGTCGCAGCAGCGCCGACGGTGCTCAGGTAGACTTTGCTCGTGCGCCCATGCATCACCTCGGGCGCGTTCACCACGCGGCCGCCGTACCCGTGTGCCAGCCCCTGGTGGCCGAGGCACACACCGAGGACCGGCACCTGCGCGAGACGGATCGCGTCTGCGCACATGCCAAAATCAGCGGTGACGCCCGGGTGGCCCGGACCAGGTGAGATCACGATGTTGAGTGCGAGTTCGCCGCCGCCCGAACAATCGTGGAGCTGCTGCGCGTGGTGCTGGAAAGCGAGCCAAGCCTCTGCCCAGTCACCGCCGAAGTCGTCGTTGCGCACCACGACTGGCGCGTGCCCGTTCACCTGCGCGAGCATCTGGTAGACGTTAAACGTGTACGAGTCGTAGTTGTCGATCAGCAGCGTGATGACGCGCCCGCGACTGCGCATGGGCTGCGCAGGCGGCGCCGCCACCATCTCGTCGAGGTGCAGCACCGGTTGGAAATGGAGCAACGTCAGTGGGACGACATGTTGTTGGTCGCGCAATTTACCCTTTATCAGCCAATCAATGCATGTTGATCACCTTAGCTGGCCAATCACAGGCGAGTCTCGATGAAAGCTGCATCTTAATCACTTGGTAATCTATATATAAATTTTTTTCGATATACATATTTTGACAATGTCCGGTGGCACAACACGGAACGATAACGGTTCATTTTACACTTTTAAGTAGTTGTTTCGGGACGGTTCAATTTCCATTGTGCATAGATTTATAAGACCACCACATGTCTCGCGCTTTATCGCATTTCACGATTTATAGACCTGATTCCGTCTAGGGACGCCTAAAGCACAGGAAGCAAATTTCTAAAAACGAAGAGGTGAAATGCTCACATTTTCAAAAAAGGAGCAAAATCCAGGTCAACTGTCCTACCACATTCTACCGAATGTTTCTGTCTGACGAAGAGATAAGGAAATATATCCCGAAATCCGAGAATACCCAGCTAAATCCGAGAATCCGCAATTCTATAAGGTCACCACATGTCTCACGCACAATCGCATTTCACCATAAATAAACCTGATACCGCCAAAAATTTCTGATCCCGAGCCATTTTGTGCGAGAGAGCCTCGCCAGGGTCTTTTGCCTATAGTGTACTGATAGACCTTGTCAAGAAACTGCCTGGTAAAACCGTTCATTCTACTTTCTCTAATTAGACTTGTGGTAGAAATAAGCAGTTTAGGAAGTCACCTGGATGTAATGATCAATAATCAGTGCAGTTGGTCAATTGCATTGGCCGTCTCTTATTGACAATCCTATCGCTTCGGAAAAGATTCTGTGTAGGAAGACAGTCTTGACATTCCGTTGATGTATTTCATTGTAGCAAACTAGCGCAGAAGACAGAGAACTTCCGTGTGAAGTAAGGAAGCGAAAAGCTTGCTGTTCATATAGTTGCATTGTTGGTGCTGGTTGCGATGCGTCATGACAGGTATTGATTTGTGGCTTTTGGGCAAATGCAAAGCGCGTCGTGCGGAAAAAAGACGACCACACTCTAAGTAGCAGCGGCTTTTTAGCATACAACGTGCATTTTGTCTCTGACAGCATGCATACATTTGTGCTGCACAATGTTATGGTAGGCTTGGCGGCTAGTCTTTTCCCAAACGCTTTAGCTGTAGATGTCGTGGTTTTTGGGCTCGAAAGATAATAGGAGCGGAAATAAGTGGAGAGCAGAAAATACTGTAGCAATATTCGGAGAGTCCTGTATTTTTGAGCGCCAAACAGTTGTTGTGGGATTTCGGAACTCAATCAAGAACGGACCCTGAGATCTGGGATGGAAAAGTCAAGTTTCTTGGTTCGGCCCGTTTAGCGAAGACCTGCACTACACGCTGTGCTTCCGTCTCCGCTTCTTGCTGGGCTTCGAGCCCTTGGCGCCGCCGGACTCGTCACCGTTGTGCTTGATCTTCTCTTTGATCTTCTTGCGCTGGAACGCCTTCGGGAGCGGCATCTCGTCCTTGCCCACGGCCTCGCGCTTCCGCTTGCCGAGACGCACAAGCTCCACCTCAAAGTACAGCGTCGAGTTCGCGGGGATCTTGCCCCCCTTCGCACTATCCCCGTACCCGAGCTCGGGCGGGATCGTGAGGTACCGGAGTCCGCCTGGACGCATTGTGCCCATGCCTTCTTCCCAACCCGCGATCACCGACCCCGTGCCGTAGGTGGTCGTCAGCATGCCCTTGCCGAACACCAGGCCGTCCTTGCCCAGCCGGCCCTTGTACTTGACCGTGCATATCTCGCCCACATCCGGTAGCTTGCCCTTGCCGATGCGCGCGTCGCGAATCACCAGACCACTCTTCGTGGCCACCTCGCTGCCCGCCGCCGCCTCGTATGTCTTTGCCAAGACCTCGCGCGCCGCCATCTCGGCCTGCTTGGCAGCCGCGCGCTCCTCACTTGACGCTTGCAGCGCCTCCTTCCGCTCCTTCTTCTCCCTGTCGCGCTTCTCCTTCTTCGCCTTCTTTAGCGCCGCAGCTACCGTGGCGTCCAGCTGCACCGGTGCTTCCTCGTCGTTGGCTTCGCCCGCGCTCTCCTCCGCGTCATCGCTCTCGGCGTCGCCAGCGGCGAGCGCAGCCAGCTTCTGTTTTTTCTTCTTGTTGCGGTTCACGCGCTTGCGCTTCTTGCCGACGCCAGTACCCGCAGCTTCCGTACCTTCTTCCTCACCATCATCCGCAGCACCACTAGCACCAGCATCGATACCATGCGCGCGCACGCTCGCAGCTTGCGCCTTCACGAGCGCCTCGTCGAGCGCCTCCTCCGCCCGCGCCATCTCGGCGATCTCGCGATCGATGTCTTCGTCACGCTTGGCGAGCTTCTTCTGGCGGCGCGCGGCCGCGAGCTGCTCGCGGCGCTCCTGCTCGCGCGCGGCCGCCTCACGCGCTTCCTGCTTGGCCTTCTCGACCTCGGCGAGCGCAGCCGCGGCTGCCTCCGCGGGGCCCAGCCCCATCTTCTTGAGCTTGGCCTTCTTCTTCTTGAGCGCCGCGCGGCTCGCGCCGGCCGCGCTCTCAAGCTGCTGTTTGGTGCGCTGCTCCTCGCGCACGGCATCGCCGTCCTCCATACGGTCCCGCGAGGACATACTGGCAAAGAGCTCACTCTGCGTCTGGTGCCACGGGTGGTCCACGCCCCACGTCTTGTCCGCGCGTCCGTACCCACCCACGTTCACGCGCATGTCGGCGGCGAAGCGGCCCGTGCGCGCACCGCGCAGCGACCGCACGCCCTTGTTGGCCACGATAGACGAGTCGCTCGCCACGATGATCTCCTCCGACTCGTTGCCGCGGCGCTTGTCCTTGCGCCGCATGAGCACCATGGTGACCTGGTAGAGTGTTGGTAACCGCGCACCAAGCTGCTTGCTCGGTGCCCGTGCACCAATAAAAGCTCAATGGGCCAAGAGCTGTATGCGTTGCCACACGAGTGCCCTGTCCCGTGTTATGGTCTAATGCGGGACAGGGGTACGCGCCATTTCGAATGGCGGGGACATAATCGAGATGTGTTTCGTGCAATACGGAACACAGTAACCTCCAAGGTTATGACGTGAAGCTCGCAACCTATAAACGACCTCCAGAAGACTCATTTATAGGTTGGTTGCACAACGGTGCGTCGTGGCGCGGTACAAAGCCCTTGAGCCACACGACGTCGAATAGATAGCCCAATGACACTGAGTCCGAGTATTTGTTCGACATAGAAGTCGTCTTTTCAGCTGAGAAAGATC
>JAASFZ010000748.1:0-12470 GCA_023334075.1 Globisporangium nunn | reverse complement strand
TGCAATCAGGCGAAGTCTTCGAAGTAACCTTGCGATAATGGGGCTTCCGCACCATGCAGACAACTCGACACCCATACCCTGGTCGGGACGCCGCGCACGAAGCTAGCAGGAATCAGAAGCAACATCAACACGGTCGACAAGAGTGATGCAAATATTACGAATGTACCAGCGACAAGCGCACTCTATTGCTGCTTCTTCCCCTTCTTCTTCTGCTGCTGCTGCTTCTTGTTCGCCGCCACGTCCTGCTGCTTCTGCGCTGCAGCCTTCTCCTCTTCCAGCTTCACGCGCTTGTCCTCGAGCGCCTGGATCTTGTCGGCCTTCTTGCCGAGACCGAACTGCATGCGGTCGTAGAGACGCTTCGCCTTCTTCGACATCATGTTCTTCGCCAGCTCGTGCAGCTCCTTCTCTTCCTCTTCGCGCTTCACCTTTTTCGACTTCTTCCCAGACGACGAGTCCTCGGCCGCCTTGCGCTTCTGGGAACTCTCCAGTTTCTCCTCCTCTTCCTCCGACTTGTCCTCCGCTTCAGCAGACTCGTCATCTTCGTCATCGTTCTCCTCGTCCTCCTCATCCTCCTCGTCAGATCCATTTTCAGCAGTCTTGCCGTCCAGCTCGGCCTTGAGACCAGCTGCGTACGCCTCCTCCTCGTCCTCCGATTCGTCCTCGTCATCAGCAGCGTTCTCCAGATCGCCCACCTCGCGCAGCACCTGCGTGGCCGACTTGAGCTTGTTGAGCTGCTTGCGATACTCCGGCGTGTAGCCCTCCACCGAGTCGTCCACGAACGGCGAAAGGTGCGGCGGCAGGTCAGCACCCGGAACGTAGCGCGCAAGTGGCAGCAGCATACCGTTGTTGACGCTGTCGAACACCCACTGCGGCTGCGCGTACTCGCGGTTGAAGTAGCGGTGGCCCTGGTGAGGACGATCCATGATGTGATGTGTGATGCGCTCGTCCTTCTCCGTGTATGGCGAACCAGCACCTTCCCAGCCGATCTGCGCGCCGTGGGAGCGAAGCACAAGCTCCAGACACGCCGTCGGCACCTCGCGCGACAGGAAGAAGAAGAGTCCGCTGAACAGACTTTTCTCGCTTGCCTCCTTCTGCTGCTCCTGATAGATCTGCGTCGCGAGCTTGTTAGACGCAAAAGCAGCCTCGAGCGGCTCGCTCAACTCGCCGTAAGTGTGCTGCGCCTCATCGCCCTCGTCCTCGTCGTCAAACGACGCGGCGCCAAGCGTCTTCGCAAGCGTCTTGATGCGCTTCTCCGACTCTTTCTGCTGCTTCGTCACCTCCTTCGGCGCCCCAACGTTCTCCTCCTCCGACGTGTGGTTCTCGCCGTCGTTCTTCTCAGCGTCATCCTTCTCCTGCTGAGTGCGTTCCAGCTGCAGCGCCGAGAGCTGCGCGCCTGCCTGATCGAGCTGCAGATCGATCTTTGGGGGGTACGCGATGCCGAGGTCCGTGTAGAGCTGGAAGTTGACGAACTTCAGCAGCACCTCGTAGAACTCAAGGAACGTGAGCATCACGCGCACGTCGACGCGCTTGTCCATCGTCGGCGTGAACTGGTGCGGCACGAGCCACGTCACAGTCTGACCCTGCACGTTGGCCTGGTAGTAGATGCCCTTGATGCTGACAAAGACCTTGGTGAGCGAGCGCGAGGTGACGATGTAGTTGTTCCACTCCCGCACGAGACGCAGGCAGTTCTCGGTCATGGCTGCGTCGATACCCTTGCCAGCGGGCATATTCGCGAAGAGATGCACGAGGCAGAGAGCGTCGTCCATGTCGCCGAGCGCATCAACGAAGCGCGGGTAGCGCTCCTTGACGATGTGGTCGAGCGAGTAGACGGGTCGGTTGTCGTGCTTGCGGCGCGCGTCCTCGTAGTCGCGCTTGCCCATGGCCTTCTTGACCTTCTTCATAAAGGTCTTGAACTCACGAAACTTCTCGAGGATCGGCTCGTGTGCGAGGTACATGACATCCTTGAGGTAGTAGTACGTCTTGTCCTTGCCGCTCGGCTTCTTCTTGGGCTCGCGCGGGTACACGCCCTTGAGAATACAGAGCCGGCGAAAGTCCTTGAGCGTCACCTGGAGCTTCTTGAGCGCCTGAGAGCGCGTGATGTAGTTGGCAGCCGAGCCCTTCATGCCCTTGCGCTGCTCCTTGCCGAACTTGGCGAGCCGACGCTTGCTGCCCATGCCATCGGTGAGCTTCGCCTTGATGGACTTGAGCTTCTTCTTGCCGGCCACGCGCTTCGTCGGCATCCTGCTTGAGCTCGAAGCAAAGGGTGGTGGCGTCGGATGGTGGTGGTCTCTGCGCAGACTGTGGGAAATGGGCGTCTCGAGAGGTGATCTGGCGAGTGTGTTGGCCAGTCAATTTTTAATGGATATGATTGGCTGAAAATAGTACAGTATACCAGCGTTTGATTTGCTGCAAATGAGAAAGACGAGAATTGATTTGCTAAAATGGTATCTTGAAAAGTCGGTGTGCGTTAATGGATGTTAAGCTCAATTGTACCAGTTTAACACCCCGTCAACCTTCGTGAGTGACTGGAGACCACCACACTCACTGATCAGCATGGCAGGCAAGAAGCGCAAGGGCGGCGCCGCGTCCGCGCGCCTCAAGACGCTAAAAAAGAAGCGCAAGCAGCAGAACCAGAGCGCGCAAGATGACAGCGAGGTAGACGACAAAACAGCGGAGTCGCAGGTGTCACAACTGCAGCATATCGAAGGTGACACCACAAGCGCCACCAAAGACGACGAAGACATCCTCACGCCCGAGCTGCGCGCGGAACTCGGCGGCAATGACGGCGACGTCTTGGTGGTCGTTGGCCGCAAGACGCCGCGCGCAAAGACGGAGGTCGTTCCGGAGGAGATCGTCCAGCAAGCAACGCGACTGAGCAAGTCCAAACGCAGGAAACTCGAGCAGCTCGCGGTGCGTGCAATTTGTTACGAACTAGGTCACAATGAACGACTGGATGGGGGCTGATTTGCGGATTGTGGAGAGCAGGCGCGAAAGGTGAAGGAGGCGCGGCGCGAGGACCTGTACAAGTCACTGGAGGCGTCGAGTCTCTCGACTGACCAGCTCACGCTCATGCGCACGACCTCCAAGCTCGGCCACAAAGACACGCTGCGCGAGCGCCTCAAGCGCTCCATGAACCGCGTGAAGGCGGGACTCGTGCTTTCGTCGGAGGACCAGCAGGAGCTTCTACAGAAGCGCGACGCGCCGAGAGCGGAAGGTGCTGATGAAAACGACGGCGGTAGCAGCAGCAGCAGTGACGACGAGGATGAGAGTGACGATGACGCCAAGGTGAATGCCACTGCGGTGGACGTCGATGAAGACGAAGTCATGGAGAAACCGGCGCAGCAGCGGAAGAAGCCTAAGAAGAAGAAGGCGAAGAGCGCGACGGTTGCTACAGGCGCCGAAACGCCAAGTACAAGCACCGTCGTCTCGACAGCAACACCGTCGACTTCGGAGCAATCTTTTGCGACCGCAGGTGGCAAGGACAAGAAGAAGAAGAAGAAACGAGCGGCGGTGGTGACCCATCTCGTCCCGCAGCAAACTGAGTCTGACGACGAAGTCGCCGAGGTCGCCAGCGCGACTACCTCCGAGGCAACCGCTTTCTCGCACCTCGTCACGTTCGCATCTGAACAATCTAATGAGGATGGATCTTCGGCACCTCAAACGCGTCCCTCTTCGCAGAACGCCGCGATGGCGAAGCTCGAAGCACTGCGCAAGAAGAACGAAGAGCGGCGGCGCCAGAAAGAGCTGGAGAAACTCAAACCTGCAAGCGCAGTAGCTCCTGTGGAAGAAGAAGCGCCTGTCGATCCCGCGAACGTGTACGTGCCAACGCCAATCGTGCTCAAGACCACTGCGGAGATGAAGGAGCTGAGCAAGCAGACGAGTCTGCGATACAAGACGACGCTCGTGCAGCTGAAGCGTAAACCCGAGATCCAGCTCGCGCGCATGCAGCTCCCTGTGTGCAGCTCGGAACAGGAGATCATGGAAGCTATCACGGACAACGACGTGGTCATTCTGTGCGGCGAGACAGGTAGTGGCAAGACCACACAAGTGCCGCAGTTTCTCTACGAAGCAGGGTACGGCCATCCGAAGCACCCTCAGTTCAGTGGCCGTATCGGCGTGACCCAGCCTCGTCGAGTCGCTGCAGTGTCGACGGCGAAGCGCGTGGCGGAGGAGCTGAACGTTGGGTTCGGTGCCACAGGGCATGTTGGCTACCAGATCCGGTACGACGCCGAGCACGTGGGCGATAAGACGCGCGTCAAATTCATGACGGACGGAATCTTGCTCAAGGAAATCCAGCAGGACTTCCTGTTGCGCCAGTACTCGATCCTGCTGCTCGACGAGGCGCACGAACGCAACGTAAACACGGACATTCTCATCGGGTTACTCTCGCGTATCGCACCGTTGCGAGCGCAGATGGCGCGAGCAGAGCAGGAGGCGTATCAGTTGCTGTCGCCGGAAGAGCAGGCGGCGCAGGTCGAGAAGCCGATCAACCCGCTGAAGCTCGTAATCATGTCGGCAACGCTGCGCGTGGAGGACTTTACGCAGAACCAGCGATTGTTCCCGACGCCACCGCCGGTGCTGCGTGTGAGCGCGCGCCAGTACCCTGTCACGGTGCACTTCAACAAGCGCACGGAACTGGACAATTACGTCGACGAAGCATTCAAGAAGGTAGTAAAGATCCACAAGAAGCTGCCTGAAGGAGGTGTGCTTGTGTTTCTCACTGGCCAGCGCGAGATCCTGCAGCTGTGTCGGAAGCTGCGTCGTGCATACTCGGTTGCGTCGAAGGAGAAGCAGAAGCAAAAGAAGAGCGAAGCTAGGGTAGGTAAGAGTCGCCGCGAGGAGCAAGTCCAAGCTGTGGCGCCAGCTCCTCGGACATCTGCGAAGGACCGCATTCTGCGCGAGCACGACGACATCGAAGAAGAAGGCGACCTGGAAGACGAAGAGATCTACGGCGACGATGACAAGGCGGCCTACGAACTCGAGGACGACGAGAAAGACTCAGACGATGAGCTAGATGACGAGGAAGAGGAGGAGGAAGAACTCGCTGTTCCGTACATGCACGTTCTGCCGCTGTACTCGCTGATGCCGAACGACGAGCAGATGCGCGTGTTCGACACACCGCCTGAGAACCACCGGCTGATTGTCGTCGCGACGAACGTCGCAGAGACGTCACTGACGATTCCCGGGATCAAGTACGTCGTAGATGCCGGTCGCACGAAGGAGCGCGTGTTCGACCTCAACAACGGCATCTCGTCGTTCGACATCCAATGGATCTCGAAGGCAAGTGCGGACCAGCGAGCCGGTCGCGCTGGGCGAACTGGCCCTGGCCACTGCTACCGACTGTACTCGTCGGCGGTGTACGACACCGAGTTTGCCAAGTTCTCGGCACCGGAGATTCTGTGTCAGCCGATCGAGGACCTTGTGTTGCAGATGAAGGCGATGGGTATCCACAACGTGCTGCAGTTCCCGTTCCCGACGCCACCGGATCGCCAGGCGGTCAAGATGGCGCTGCACACGCTCGCGAACCTCGGAGCGATCACCAGTGGCGAGGACGAGGCGATCACCGCACTCGGCCACGTGCTCGTCAAGTTCCCTGTTGCGGCGCGGTTCGCGAAGATGCTTTTGCTCGCGAAGGAGCTCGATGTGCTCGAGTACACGATCGCGATCGTGGCGGGACTGTCGGGCCACTCGCCGTTCATCCACGCTGTGGATCGCAAAGAGAAAGAGAAGGACGAGGAGGAAGACGGCGACGCGGAAGACAAGAAAGAGCAGGTGGACGACATGGAGCGAGAGTGGCGCGAAGCCGAGGCGCTGCGCAAGCACGCACAGTGGTTCGACTCCGAGAGCGACGTGCTCAGCCTCCTGCGTGCCGCTGGCGCGTACGCATACACTGGCGGCAGTGGTGAGTTCTGCCAGGAGAACCACCTGCACGAGAAGACGATGCAGAACATGCTCAAGCTGCGCCAGCAGCTCACGCGGATCGTGAACGCGCTGTATGCGGACGAGGTGGATGAGAGCGGCGAACCCGCGTTCGAGCCGATCACGCTGTCGCCGAAGATGCCGCCGCCTGACGACGAGACGCAGAATGTACTGCGCCAGATCGTGGCTGCAGGCTTCCTCGACCAGGTCGCGAAGCGCGCGCCGCCCGGGACGATCGCAGAGGGCAGCAAGATCGAGCGCAACTGCGCGTACATTGCCGCGACGGGCAGCGTGAAGGAGGCAGTGTACATCCACCCGCATTCGTCCGTGTTCACGCCGAACCCGTCAAAGCTGCCGCCGTTCGTCGTGTACCAGCACATCATGCGCACGACGCGCGCGTACATGAAAATGGTGACAGCGGTGGAGCCCGCGTGGCTGGCGTCGATCGGCAAGGACACGCCGCTATGCAAGTACTCGCCGCCGCTCGCCGAGCCGGCGCCATCGTACAACGCGGAGCTGGACCAGGTGCAGTGCTACGCGAAGGCGCAGTACGGCGTGCACCAGTGGGCGCTGCCCGTGGTGCAGATTGCGTACCCGGAGCACGACGCGCAGGAGGAGAAGGACGGGCTGGGCGGCAAGTACCGGTGGTTCGCCAAGTTCCTGCTCGACGGCCAAGTGGTGTCGGGGCTGAAGCCGTTCGCGGGCGCGCTGAAGGAGCCGACGCACATGCTCATCCGCAAGAAGTTCGACAAGAAGATCCAGCTGCTCGTGACGAAGCTGCAGACGCGCCGCGTGGGGTCGCGCGCGCAGCTCGTGGGCGCGTGGCGCGGCGACCCGACGTTCCTGCGCTCGGAGCTCAAGGCGTGGGTCAAGGACGACCACCGCGCGCTGTTCAGCCAGGCGTGGAAGGCGGTCGTGGCGCAGGCGCTCGCCGCGAGCGAGTAGGCGATAGGTGGATTAGAGCGAGGAACTCGCGGTCAAAAACCACGCGTTGCTAAAGCTTTTCAAGTTGGCAGCTTTTTTTGGAGCTGCCCTTATCATTTTCGCGCGCACTGTACGCCTCCGGCGCCAATTTACAGGCTCAACGAGAACTAATTTCGCCCACACAAGCCAATCGCTCGCGAGCATCAAGCAGCAGCAGCGGGAGCGGGAGCGGACGGAGCACCATGGCCGGCTCGCACAAGCTGCCGCCCAACTCGGTCGGCTGGCACATCCTCGAAGGGTACCCGTGGTGGCCCGTGTTCATCTGCGACGCCTTCAAGCTGCGCGCGAACCTGCACCAGCTCGGTGCGTGCTTCGCATGCGGCGCGCAAGCTCACCGTCCGCTCCGTGCATTGCTCACTCTCTCTCTCTCTCTCTCTCCCTCGCTCGCTCGCTCGCTCTCTTCCTGCGCGAAGGCTCGGGCCACCGACAGGTGCAGCGCAAGGCGCGCGAGTACCCGAATGACTACGCGCTCGTCTACTTCTTCGGCAGCCACAACTTGTACGCGTATGCGTGTGTGAGGATGCATGCGAGTTCAATGGTTGGGGACGCGAGGCTGACGGTAGCTGTGCGCTGTGCAGCGGGCTGGTGCGGCTGACGAAGGGCAAGGTGCTGCAGCCGTGGGATTGCGAGGAGAAGCACCTGTTCCTCAAGGGCGTGCCTAGCCACCTCGTCAAGAAGAAGGCGCAGCTCGACGACCTCAAGTTCGCGATCGAGGAGGCGGAGGTGCGTCTCCGGTTGACTACGTATTGATGCAGTCGGTTGGGGCACCGACGAGATTGTATTGCTTTCACTGGGCGCTAGGACTTTTTGTCCACACCGGAAGACATCCGCTTGCCGCCGTTCATGGTGCCATCGGATCTGGACCCGAGCATCGAGCCGCCGCCGCCGATCGAGCGAGACGAAGAAATGGATGAGGACGAGGACGAGGACGAGGACGAGGGCGGCGAGGAGGACGGCGATGGGCGCGCCGGGAGCGACCAGGAGGACGAAGACATGAGCGGCGGCGGGTCGGAGGACGACGGCCGCAAGAACAAGAAGAAGAAGGACAAGAAGGACAAGAAGGACAAGAAATCGTCGTCCAAGGACAAGAAGAAGTCGTCGTCGTCCAAGTCCAAGAAAGAGAGCAGCAGCAGCAGCCATTCCAAAGAAAAGAAGAGCACGAAGAAGGACAGCAACAATGACGATAAGAAGCGCAAGAAGCCGGCGAGTGACGCAGCGGGCGAAGGTGGCGCCTCCTCCTCGTCCTCTGCTCCTACGAAGGTCGCGAAGAAAGCGAAGACCGCAGACGTGAAGAGCGAGTCGTCGACAGCCTCTGAGAAGCAGCACGAGAAGAAGGCGAGCAAGGCCAAGGTGGAGAAGAAAGCGGCGGGAGCGGGGGAGAACGCGACCGCCGACAGCCTGTCGGGCGACGCGCTCAGCGCCGTGCTCGAGAAGGAGATCAAGTGGATCCTTGCCAACTGCCAGTTCGAGGAGATGACAACCAAGACGGTGCGCAAGCTGCTCGAGAAGCGCCTGCAGATGGACCTGCGCCACCACAAGACGTCGATCAAGGAGAGCGTCGCGCGCGTGATCGCTGCAATGGAGGACGGCATGGATGCTGCCGCGGGTGACGAAGAGCTTCTTCCTGTGGTGAAGGAGGAAGCCGCTCCCGAGCAGAAGGAGGAGCAGGCACCTTCTGTTGCTGCTGCTGTTGCTGCTCCCGTTGCGACAACAGACGATAACGCAGCAAACGAGGTGGTCGCGAATGGCGAGCCCAGCAGTGCAGCTGCTAAGGAACCTCACACCGACGAATCTGAGCCGGTAGCCGAGAGCAGCGAAGAGCAGGAGGTGAAGCAAGAGAGCGAACCGAGCGCTGCGCAGCGCCTCGCGGATGCCGAGCGCACACTGGGAGTGGCGTCGAACGACGACACAGCGATCGTGGCGGCGCTGAGTGCGTTGCAGCAGCAAGTGCCGTCGGTGGAGCGAGAAGCGCTCTGCTCGTCCGCTCTGCTGTCGAGGCTCGTGGCGCTGCGCGCACACGAGGAGAAGGCCGTGGCAAGCGCCGTCGCGTCGCTCGCGATGCAATGGGGCGTCGAAGATCTGGTGCCGGCGCCGCAGCCGATCCGCGAGGAAGACATCCTGGCGATGAAGGAGAAACTGGAGAACGCGGAGACGTCGCATGAGGATGTTCTCGCGTGCCTCTCGCAGCTGGCAACGGTGCGTGGTTGGTTGCCTGGGATTTGTGCGAGATGTTGAAGAACACTGACAGGTGAAATGTGTGTGTGGGCTGGTCCTGCCGCAGATGCGCCTGGAGATCTCGCACATGAAGAACACGGGGATCGCGCGTGTGGTCGCGAACCTCCGGCAGCACGCGTACGTGTGCCTGAGACACGATGGTTGAGGCGTCCGCTGGACGTGTGTTCTTATCCATCTGTTGTATGCCCTCGCACAGGAACGACAAGGTGTCGATCGCGGCCGCAAATCTCCGCAAGTCGTGGATCCAGATGACAAAGTCGAAGCCCGAGAGCAGTACGTTTGAGATTGTGTAGTATGTGTACGTGCTGTGTATGTGAGAGCTGAAACATACGCTTTGTTGTACTTGTGTGTGTGAGCAGAATCCGATGCGGACCGCGTCAAGTCGCTGGTGGCGATGAACCACATTCTGGAACAGAAGGACAGCGGCGAGGGCGAGAACTCGCACCTCGCGGTGCTCGAGAAGCTTCAGAGCACGACGTTGTCGACACAGGACATTATCGACTCGAAGATCGGCGTCGTGGTATCGAAGCTGCGAAAGTCGAGGTGCGGTTTCTTCGATGGTGGTGGTGGAGAAAGTGATTGGTGGTGCTTTGGGAGTCTGGTGTGCTGAACAAGGTGTTTACTTTCTGGTGGTATCAGCAATGAGAAGGTGGCGAAAGCGGCAACGCAACTTCGGAAGAAGTGGAAGACCGAGGCGGCGGCATGATCGAGCGCGACGGACTCTGTAGATACATTTGTGAGGAGAAAGAGGACGAGGCCGTTCGAGATTGCGAGATCAGAATGCATCGCTTGGAATCACCATCGAGACTGTCATGCACAGTCGAAGCGATCGGAGTAATGCTACGCCTTCTTGCGAAGGCGTATCTGTGTGTACATGCATCAATCTCTCCAGCCGTCGAAGCCAAGTCTCCATCGCTAAACGATCTATGCTCGTATGCCTGCGAGCTCACATTCCTGCAAGCGATCAGGACGGAAGCATTTGCTACCATACGTTTGGTAGCAGCAGCAACTTCATAGTGTACTCGAGTTCATACGAGATGTCGAGTACAAGCTGGTCAAGCTCACACCACGAGGTGTGAGCAGGAGCAGCTGGTTGTTTTACTTCTGCACCAGTGTTCGCTTCGCGGTCGGGGGTGCTTGCTTTGTTGCTGTCGAAGTCGACGAACTGGACAAAAGTGCGATTGCGAGCATAAGACTTTGTACTCGAGCTCATACAAACTGACTGTTGGAAAGCGGAAACAAGCGCGTATGTATAGTAGCCGCGATCTTTTCAGCTAATTCCGAAAACTCGAAAAGTCCTTACGAAAAACCTGTGGTTATCAACCCACCAGCCCCTACAAGCCCCCTCCCCATTCCCCCAGCCACCGACCAGTCAATCGGCAATAGATCTCGAAGCGCTCAATCAAGCTCGAGAGCGGCAGCAGCAGCAGTTAATAGTAGGAAGCTAAGATGTCGGACGACGAGCGCTCCGTGCACAGCGACAGCGAGGACGAGGTCGAGCAGACGGCGGCTGAGGAGAAGGTCGTGGAGGACTGCAGCAACTCGGATGTGGTGACCAAGTACCGGCTCGCGGCCGAGATCGCGCAGTCGGCGCTGCAGGGCGTGCTCGCGCAGCTGAGCGCGGGCAAGGATGTCGTGGAGCTGTGCAAGTTCGGCGACCTGATCGTGGAGCAGCGCTGCGCCGCGATTTTCAAGAGCAAGAAGGTGGAGAAGGGCACGGCGTTCCCCACGTGCCTCTCGGTGAACGAGACGATCTGCCACTTCTCGCCGCTGCCGACCGAGTCGCTCACGCTCAAGGCCGGCGACTGGGTCAAGATCGACCTCGGCTGCCACATTGACGGGTACATCGCGGTCGTCGCGCACACGGTGATCGTGCCTGCGGAGGGCTCCGCCGCGGACGAGGGTGCCTTCCCGGAGCTCTCGGGTGAGGAGGCCGACGTGCTCAAGTGCGCCCACGACGCCGTGGAGATCTGCGCGCGCCTGATCAAGCCGGGCAACACGAACCTGCAGGTGACGGAGGCGCTGACGAAGCTCGAGGAGGCGTACGGCGTCAAGTCGATCCAGGGCACGCTCATGCACCAGCTCAAGCGCTTCGTGATCGACGGCAACAAGCTCATCGCGCAGAAGCTCGACGTGGAGAACCGCACGCCCAAGGTCACGTTCGAGGCGAACGAGGTGTACACGATCGACGTGTGCTACACGACGGGCAACGACAAGCCTGTGAACAGCGAGCGCCGCACGACGGTCTTCAAGCGCCAGGTGGACAAGCAGTACCGCCTCAAGATGAAGGCCTCGCGCTACGTGTTCAAGGAGATCAACGCCAAGTACCCGACGCTGCCGTTCACGATCCGCGCGTTTGACGACGAGGCGCAGGCGCGCATGGGCGTCGTCGAGTGCGTCAAGCACGACCTACTGCAGCCGTTCCCGATCCTCGAGGGTCGCGCGGGCGACAAGATCGCGCACTTCAAGGCTACGGTGCTGCTGCTCCCGAACGGCACGACCAAGATCACGGGCCTGCCGTTCCCGTTGAACCGCGTGCACTCGGAGAAGGTGGTAGATGACGAGACGGCGGCCCTGCTGGCGTCGTCGATCAAGAAGAAGAGCAACAAGAAGAAGAAGAAGCCGGCGAAGGCCACGACGGCGTAAGCGAGCAAGCGTCAAAGGGGACGATGAGGATGGCGATGGCGACCAGCTTACTCAACTGGCTGAGAACTGAGTGGTTCTCAGGAGCGGCGCGAGTGTCTGATGGCACTGGAAGTGGCTCTGGCATGCCTACCACCTGCCGGACTGCTGGACTTGGCGCATGGTGCTCTTGTGCTGGAGCTCGATTCTCGAGAAACTCGTAAGATATTTCTTCTCTTCTCTTCTCTTCTGCAGCGCATGTGCTTCGCAGCGTCTTGCGTTCGGTTCAGTGAAGATGAAGTCACTGGCAGCGCGATGGGTTGTTGCCAAGCACGAGATTGCTTTGGTGTTCTGTCCGGAGGAGTTCTTTACGCCAATCAGCAGATCGCCAAGAGTTCATCTGCCGCACACTTAATCAGCGAGCAAACGGAGCTTGGGCAACCGGCGTTGAATTCGTTCACTAGAGCGTCGACAACTCGCCACTGCACCTGCACGCATAGGAATTCTCTTCTCTGCCCAGCATATACGAATGCAGGATCCCTCAACCTACCAGCCTGTCACTTGCGAGGGCTGCCGATGCACGAAGCCACAGACCGAGCACGGCTGCGATGTCAGCGAACGTGCAAGTACGTGGAGGCGCCATGATGAGCCACGCAAGGCTTGTTCGGATTCGCTTTCGAGTGTTGACCAAGTGGCACGCCTTTCAGTCC
>JAASFZ010000747.1:0-12470 GCA_023334075.1 Globisporangium nunn | reverse complement strand
TGGCGATCGTCTTGTCCGTGAAGCGCAGCTGGCGGTCTGAGCCCGGCACACCGCCAAAGTTGAAAGCCACGAGCGCGCGACGTCGTCTAGCCGCAGTTCCGAGCCACGCGTCCGCGATCTTGCGCGGCAGACGTGATGCGACGGTGAGATAATCCGGGAGACTTTGTGGCCTGTCAATGGTAGCCCAAGCCACGGAGTTGCTCATGCATGCTGCGCAAGACAACGACAGAAGCACCTTGTTGCTGTCTATTATCTCGGCGTGGGCTGTCGCTCGAAGAGCGAATGGAATTTTGCAACACTCATGTGTGTGATGGTGCCTCACGAAGGGCCACAGAAGCGCAGTCTTGGTTGTTGTGTCCCTGGAACTCTACGTACGCGTTGTCGTTATCGAGCGATCGAAGGCAGCTTGCAGTGTCAAGATCAGAGTGGTCGTCGTTCTGTAGGCACTAGAAGAATATTGGCAAGATGCTACCTGAGATCATGCGGCAGGTTGTGCTGCTAGAGCTGCGGCGCTGCCGCTGGCGACAGGTGTCACTACATCAAGCGGACATGCACGCCTCACGCAGGCCACGCAGCGAAAGGCAGGATCTGCTCACACTCGCATAGTGCGCCTTTCCTATGCGGGATGAAAACAAGTTTGCAACATCGAAACGGACGGTACACACAGACAACGGAGGGAGGTCTCTTAATGCTATGCCTGAGGGAACCTTGGACTGCAGTACTCTCCTCGACAACTATATCCACAACCAGCCAAACGCACACCGTTGCGAAGCGTCATTCAGAAATGAGAGAGCTCGAGAGGCCTTCTCATGCTACATCCCGATGGTCTGGGTCGACAGCAAGGTTGACTGCGATCGACTGCACCATGGTGCAAACTTGGTCTGGATCGCCAGCTTTGTCGAACACTCGACGAGCAGATCAGTAGCCGCACCACTTTCGCCCGACCTGTTGCCTGCTCGCGTGGAGAGTGCACGTCTGATACATCCACATCACTTCGTGCGTGCTTTGCATGCGGGTGGGAGGTCCTGAGATGCCGGATCAAGAGTCTTGTCTCCACGCGGGTGTTGCGAGACTTGCACGCACCCGCAGCGAGCAGCGCACTTCACGTGGGATTGCCTTATCTGCATGTTTGGTCTGTTCAAATCGAACAGCTCGATCTGCTCGTACCAGCCTTGCGCGCTTGCTTGCAGCAGCGAGATCGCCTCGATCCACACCAGTCTGATACGCTCGGCGCCACGTTTCTCGCCAGGCAAGTAAGCATTTCGAGAGTCCAACTCACACTCAGACCAGGAAGACGAACCGGGCAACATGGCAGCGATCAGAACGCTGTCCCGCGCGACGCAGCGACGCAGCGACGATGATGATGATAGGCGGCTCGATTGACGGATCAGCCTACGTTCTCATCTACCGTGACGTATCTGTTGAGCCGCGAGGCTGTCTGTCGTTGTCTGGGTGGTGGACAGACGGATGGCTGGCGTGCGTCGCGCCGCGCTTCGTCTGCAAACCCTGCCGTCGTTCGTGGTCCCTCCCTACCTTCTCAGGTGCTCGCGCTACCACCTGTTTGTTGTCTGCTGCTGCCACCGCCAGGGTCATCACCACTGCCGCAACATGCAAACGAGAAAGCTACGAAGAGCAATTCACTACCTGAATCCGTGTGTGCAAGCCGCTAACGCGAGGGCTCGCTTCCTCGCTTGCGAACTCTCTATCGTGAGGTCTGAGTGTGCGGGACACACTGGCGCGAGAGTTGTGGACTAGACGCCCAGCTGCCCGGCACTGTTCGTGCGTACACTGGTCCGAGCCTTCGAAATTGCCGCGGGCGATGGTTGGCACCTTTGAGGGGTCTGCCATCTGACCGAGGACCTCAGGCTGGTCTTGCCGATCTGCGTGCTCGCAGTGTTCCTGCTGCTGAGGATTAGAGTCTGTTCCTGGATGACTTCATTCTGTGACAGTGCCATGATCGTCCTCAACTTGCTGTCTCGCGAATGGCGGGAAGTCCCTCGTGGCCCCGTGTGAAGCAGCATGCGGCCCGCGGTGGTCAGTACATGTGTGTACTGATCATAGCAAAGCTCGGAGCTCTCTCTACACACCCTTGCTGTTCACTCCCTCTCGTCTGCTTTTGAAAGGTTCATTTGAGCTTTGGGGTAGATGATGATGCTTGTTGCAGATGGGGGAGTAGAGAGAGAGAGAGATCGCCGTCAACGCATGGCAGGGCGAGTTCTGCGTGAAGGACAACGCTAGCAGGCTATCGATCGTGGAGATGGCGATCTGCTGACAAGCTCACACGAACTCTCGAGGCTGGTTTCCAGTCGAAAAGAGGATCAAGGCACGGAACGTGGTCTCCAAGTCGTCTCAGTTGTTACTCACACGTGTGTTGGCGGCGGCGCTGCGAAAGAAACTCTTACAGGATGGGGACGAGTCAGTGCGTGTGCGTGTGCGTGTGTGCGTACACGCTTGCGCAGGGTCAGCATCCCGCGCGATATTCAGGCGACGGAGCGAAGAGTGCGCAAAAGAGTGATTGAGCGAGCGAGCGAGCGAGAGCTGGTTCCATCACCGCTGCCGCCACGTGAGCGAAGCTCGTCTGACGAGCTCTGTCGGGATTCCCGACTAGGGAAGTTGGCGTGCTGGAATATTCAAGAGCCGGGTGGTGCTGTGCCGCAGCTGCAAGCAGGAGGGAGGGACAGCACAGTCCCCAGGCACGCACGCATCCCGCGCGGAGGGCAACGAGTTGAGTTCGCTCGCGTGTGAGGAAGCTATCTGAGTGCGTACAGTGTGCTTGCTGTCTGCTGTGCCAACCGAAGATTTGTGTTCGTTTTTGATTCTAAAATCTGGGTATTTTTTACCCCTTGCTCTATTACATTTCGGTACATACAAATGAAGGGACACAAAAGCATTTATGCTCTTTTCGAAACCGAAACAAAATATTCACAACCTGACAACCGATTGATTCAACTTGCTACGGTACAAATATGCGCAGACGGTGCATTAGGACCAACAAGATGAAGTGTCGGTAGTGTGACGCAGAAAGCTTGCTTGTGCCATGTTGCCTGGAAGGATTTGATACGTGTGTATGGCGACTCCCTAATGCTGCGAGGTTTCTCGATTGGATACTACACGCGCGGTGCACTCTGGGAGTGCACTCTCGTCCGTGACGAGCACAGCAAGCGCCTTGGTGCAAATCGATGTCAATCCCGTCGGCCTGTTTCTGCGCGGGAGTGGAAAACGAGGCAGTAAGAGATCAGACAGAACCCTAGCCTCTCAATAGCTCAACATATATATATGACGCTAGTATAATTTCTTTCAGCAACGACACAAAGCTGACACAAACCTTGCCGCGCTGGCAAATGTCTGTCTGCTCGCCCTGCCTGCCTGCGAGCCGAGCACCATGCGGCGTTCGCTCCCTCCTTCCTTCGCTTCCAACCGCAGAAGACTCGCTCGCCTCGAGACAGCACGTTCCCTCTCGTCAATCGAACCTGTGATCCAGCAGTCCCTCGCGCTCGCCTCCTGTCGCACTCTCTGCTGCTCTCTATCTCGCTCGCTCGCTCGCTCTCTGTCTGCCCGCCGCCAGACAGCCACTGTCCAAGGTCTTCGCTCTCTACGAACGCAGAAAGCTCCTCGTCCGCCGGCTGTCGTTCGCTCGTATCAAGAACTCCGTTGAGTCGGAGTGCATTCCCTCGCGCGCGTACACCCGTCTCTACTCCCGCCGTCACCGGTTTCTGCGCGCGGTCGACCGAGCCACCGACCACCGATCCATCACTGCATCGCTCGCTTGCTGCTGCTTGCGCCGTCACAGTCGCCATCGCCGGCAGCCGCAGCTCTCAACAACTTCAGCAGCGCTCGCGCCGGAGGCGGATCGCCTCCTGATCCACTTTCGCAAGGGCGCCGCAGCAACCAGAAGAGCGAAAAGAGAGACAGACGTCCGCCACGTGAGATTTCCTTCGTGGGCTCACTTTGTCACGCGCGACTTACAGCAGCAGCACCGGATACCTCGCATCGCATTCGCCGCACGCGCGCGTAGACTATCTTTCAGGTTGGCTTTCGACGCCGACTGAAGAGCTGCAACGAGCGTGTGCTCCAGGGAGACGTCGTGGCAACGAGACTCCTGGTGGTGCCACCAGCAGCGCGCTGTTAACTACCGCGATCTTACGGGATCCTCGTGGTTAGATTGAGTATCTGCCTCCCGAGCGACGAGTGCAGATGCAGCCGCGCGAATCGCCGCCGCAATCTCCGCGAGGTAGCCGCCGCCGCCGACCCTGGTCCAAATCTTCTGCAGCTCCCACCCCAGCAGCCCCCGCAACCTCAGCAGATCCTCAAGAAGCAGCCGCCAGGTCAGCGTCGTCTCCGCTCGCAGTGTCCGTATCGGAGCTCGCGTCCTCCTTTGGAACTACCACGAGACTAAGAACAAGCGAATCCGCCGACTCTAGCGGGCCTCTCTGCACGACGAGGCGGGTGCTGCCATCCACATCATCGACAGATGAGATACCTGCCGCAACTACAGTGTCGAGTCGTGAGCTCGCCTCGGACTACCGCGGCAAGTGTCTGTACCAGTCTCGCAAGTGCGAGAACGAGCGTGCGCTTAAGCGCAATGGGAAAGCACACAACCTTTGCGATGAGCACCGCACCAAGCAGAACCAGCATCAGCGCAAGTTCGACGCCAAGAAGTTCTCGCGCAAGCACCGCGAGGACAGCGACGACGAAGCCGAGACAGAGAAAGCCGATGATAACAACAACCACGACGATGTTGACGCTAGCAAACGCAGCCAGGAGAGCGCTGCACCACCAGCGCGATCAACTAGAAAGAGGAAGGGTTCGCAGCGAGATTCTTTAGCGAGCGGGACGCCGGAGCCACCGCAGCGCAAAATCCGGCGCTTCGATGGCGCTAAACATGCAAGTCGGTGCCAGCGCAGCAAGTCCAAAGACGAGACCCCCGTCAGATCCAGCGCGAGCGCCTCCCTTCAAGGGCTGTCGCGACTGCTGCAGCCACCGTACGCCTCAGAGTCGCCTCCAGATTCCACGGGTCAGGATTGTCGTTTTCACGATGATCTACGACATTCGCGAGCTCGTGATCGCGCCCTCCACCCACAGCAGCAGGAGCAGCAGCAGTACAACCACTACCAGAGACCGCACGACCATGAGGAGCAGCCACCCGGTTTGTACTTTCAGTCGGCTTCTGGTGCTTCATCTCGGATCGGTGCCCCAGGAGACTCTGTCAATCCGCCTCCCGCGCCTTTGCTTCCTCTCGCTACGATCATCAATCCGATCCCAGCCTTGAGGATCTCGCCGACACGCCATCACACTCAGCAGCGCCATCACCCTTCTAAGGGGGTTAGTACTGAGGTTCATGAACCCCGCGGTGTGGATGTGCACATGCAGCGCGTTTCTCCGTCATATCAGCAACAACACCAGCAGCAACAGTACCCACACCAGCAGAACCCACAGCATCAACACCAGCAGCAACACCAGCAGCAACAACTGCAAGAGATGGAGGCACGAGGGTACCCTCAGCAGTCGGTTTTCTCGCGTTACCCGAGACTGGAGACGTACGATATGCCGACAAACAGGTCGCTGCCACCCGCAAAGTATACGAGCACAGAGTTGATTGCAGCGAGCATCTTGGTCCCTGGTGTGACTCCCGTGTCGCGACAGCTACAGCAAGAGTTTGCAAGCAGCTCCAAGCGCGGAGGGAGGAACCAGCCGCAGCTGCGACACACTTCAGTGTCTCCGCGTGGCGCTCCCGTCATGCATCCGTCGGCGTACGCGATCAGTCCGCATCACACTCGACTTCAGGCACTTCCTGGCTGCGCGCATCCGGAAAAACAGTATCAGGAGCAGCAGCAGCAACAGCAGGAGCAGGAACACTTCGGACACTTTCTGCAGCCGCAAGCATCAGTGCAAAGAATCGACTGTGATGTAGAGCAGTCACTGCACAGTGACCGCTATCATGCACGATCGCAGTAATCTACTTCCACGCAACCGCCAGCAACTACATCGGCGCCAGTGTACCCACCATTGGGTCCTCCACGCATCCTCCCACCATTATCCGCCCATTCAACAGGAGTCCAGCGAGCGCTGCCGTCACCGAGCCTCATCGGACCTCACCGAGGTTTTCCGCCACAACCGCAGCAGCATCACCAGTTTCCTCCTCACCCTCCGATGCAGCCACGACCCCACCATGCTCATCAACAGCCGCCGATTACCTCAACGACGGCGAAGGTGGCACCTGTGCTTCCATCGCTAGCTCCGCTACTGCCACGGAATCAGTCGAACTCAGCACCACGTCGTTCCTCGACACCGACATCGTCCATATGAGGCTCTAGTGAAGTGATCAGTCTTTCCGTTCTTGCCGACACAATCATGCCTAAGGTGCTGCTGTCAGTCAAAGTAGATGTAGATGTCGAAAGTGAAATGAAAGCCTTGGAACGAAGCAACATGAACCATTTCAACACACACATATATACAAGGCAGCAATGCAGCATTATAGAGTCGCAATGGTTTCGATTCTTCGCACCTCGCACTACAAGCCGAGGTGCTTACTCGTACTGAAGTTTCAAGCTGTGATGCTTATGGGGCTGCTTCATAGTAGTCTCCCAATCGCAACCCTCTTCTTGAACACAAGTTCGTCTTTGAGCGCACACGCGTCGGTCTTCACAGTAAACGAGCGCGAGTCGATCGCGACGAACTCCTTCTTGCCGCTGTTGTATTTGAAGAACTGTCCGATGGCGTCGCACGTGAGCAGCTGTGGACAGTTCGGTGTGGCAGCGAACAGCCTTGAAACCTCTTCTCGGTCAGCGTGGTGCTCGTACAACGCTCGAAACTTGAGGTCCTTCGTGCTCTTGAGTAGCACGATAAAGTTATCGCAGGAAGAGAGTGCGAGCGCCGCTAACGCTGCACTTCGGTCCTTCTCCATTGAACCCCCAGCGAGCAGCGTGAACTCGAGTGCATTCTGAACTAGCTTCTTGTTCGAGGGTCTCTTCGCGATCTTGGTGAGTGGAAAACCTGTTGTTCCTAGTGTTCGTGAATCAGTTTCGATACTTGGCTGCGCTACCAGCGTCGACTTAATTCGTTCGCGTTGCGCTTTCTTTTATAGGTGTTGTTGCTGCTGTTGTTCCTCGCGTGCTTTGTGTAGCTGCTGGAGTTTCTTTCGACGGAGTTCTGCAAGCTTCTCTTCACGGGACGGCTGATTCGCGGATGTTGATGCACCAGGTCTCCCTGCCACCTCTGTGTCAACTGCGATAAAGGTGGCAACATACTGCACCTTCTTGTCGATAGCAGACGTAGTCAGGTCAGGTCGTTTCTGCTTGGCCATCGATATTGCATCCGGTTGGACCGTCAATCTCTTTGGCTTTGGAGAAAACTCAAGTAATGGAGACGCTATCTCTTCTTCAGACGGCGAGCTCTCGTTTTCGATCTCAGGTGTCTGGACTTTTGGAGGTGAACTTCGCCTACTGCGGATCGGGACACTCCCAAAGACATTCAACCGCGGCTTCGCAGCGACCTGCAATTGTTCCTCGACTGGGTTTGACAGTATCAGCAACTCTTCTGGTTGTCGAGCGTATAGACTTGAAGAGCGTTCGCTTTGCGCATTGTACGAAGAGTGAGTAGTTGCCCACTGTTTATGAACCAGCTTATCATCATCGCCGTCATCGTCGTCATCGTCGTCATCGTCGTCATCGTCGTCATTGGTGGTGGCAGGTTGAGTAATAGGTACACACTGTACACTTGGCCCTTGACTTTTGTGCTCTCCTGAGCTCCCATGTAAGTTCTTCGAGCTGGCGCGCGTGATGAGATCAGGACATTCCTTGGTGTCTGTGTACTCGATTTCGTACGAATCGGAGAGGCTAGCGGTGACAACTGTTCTGTCAGAACTCAGAGGTGGTGACTGGCGCGATCGAAACGCGAAACCATTGTTGTTGGTTTCAGTGACCGTATCAGCTAGTCTGGTTGCATTGAATGTATTCGCTTCATCATCGAATGGAAGTGCCGGCGCGAACATGGGAATGTGCTTTGCTTGAAATGGGTTACTTCGTGCTTCGCACTCATTGAGGGTGGAATCAGCTTTGCTCGACTCGGAAATGGTTTTGTCTCGACTGGCTCTTGGATCTGTTGTTCTCTGCATGGACGCGTCGTGCTTCATCCGATCACTTGTTCGCTCTTTCCATGGATAGGCTTCTTGAGAGGATTCGGTCGGCTTGAAGTCATCAGCTATGAATCTCCGTGCTGATGGGGACTGCGAGGTTATATCTGTTCCCGGCGGTATGGCTTCTTCAGCTCGACTCAATCCACGCAGGCTTCCAACTTCTCTCTCATATGAATGAGAATACACTCGAAGTTGATTGCATCTCGGGCTCTTTTCAGTCGTGATAGGATCCTCAACTCGCTGCTGCTGCTGCTGCCGGATTGACGGTGGACACTTGATTACCTGCAAGTTCATCGCTGCTTTTGGCGCTTGCTGCTGGTGCTGTAGCCGTTCTGCAGCGCATCGAAGCTCCCACCACACGCGGTTTCCGAGCTTCTCCCTGTAATTCTTCCGCGCTGGTGCGTTGCGAACACTGCATGGCTGGTCTTGTTTTGCGGCATTGATACTTTTGGCTTCCTGAGTCGGCGAAGTTGCATCTTTGAAGGCTACGCTGTTGTCAATATCGTGATCAGTACTGCTGATATCTTGCTGCTCCACGCTGACGCCCATAATCTGCGCATTTGGGTACGTATTTACTGATGTTCTGTGATGGCTCGTTCTGACTTGCGGATCAGGCTCGCTCTTGTAGCCTGGTAGAACCCGCGCGAAAGCAAAGATGGAGTTCTTGTCCACTTCAGATGCTTGTATGGGCGACTCCAGTTGTTTCAGCTCAAAGATTTGGTGCGTTGCAGACTCGCCATTTGTTTGCATGCTCAAATCTACTGCCCCAGCATCCGAGAGTAGATCACTTGGTTGTTTGCCATTTCGCAGGTGATTGAATACCGCATCGTCGCTGTTCTGAGTATCTTCTTTGCTTGATCGTTTGGGGATAAGCGGCTTCTTCAGGTCGCTGTCAAAGCTCGCCCACATCAGAGCGCCGTGCGCACCGGGTAGCGCTTTGCATTTCGCAAGTTCTCCCGAAAATGACGCCGATATGACTTTTCTTCTACCAGGCTGCGCGTGCTGAGGAGAACCTGGTTCATCGACAGGTACTGGCATTCGAAGTGGATACTCTTCGCTGGAGGATTCAGTGCACTCGATTGGTCGATGCGGACTTGCTATCGCTTGAGGCGCTGACTTGGTCCGCTCATCTTGATTCGATGGGGTTGTTACCGTTGTGGCGAAGCTGAAGATGGAAGAGGATGGGAAAGCTCGCGCAGTTCCATCCTCTGGATGAACACTTCCCGGATCACGCTGCTGTTGGGTGATAGCCGCTGAGGAGTGCCAACCTGTAGCTGTCTCTCGTTCATCGGTACTGCTCTTCCCCTCTATCCGTTGGTTCGAAGATGCCATCTTTGTGTCTTGACGACCCAAGGCGCGAGATAGCGTCCACACATTGTAGGCTGCGCCGCGTTCACCCGCCAGCTTGCTTTCATCGAGCAGTTTCCTCAGCAGCTCCGGGACGCTCTTTACGACCTTGATCCTACCAGGACAGACATACAGCAGAAGCTGTTTCTTTCCCGAGCCTCCTTGACGATCGCTCGCTGGGAACCACAGGATGGCGGCTTCAGGGCTCGCTGGTAAATCGGCAGGAGAGGCGGCTGCACGGCACAGCATCAGCAGGATACAAACACTGATATTCGCTTCGGTTGCGCGGGATTCGAGTTCCAGCAGTTCCATCTCGAGAGTCTGGTCGATATCACCGCGGGAGTCCCAAGTCAAGTCGTTGAACCCCAAATGATCGACCAGCATCAGTCTCGAGTCTTCCTCTGGCTCGCGCGGACGTGCTTGGAGCCTCTTGAGCAGCTTTCGCGGGTTCGTCGAGCTGCAAGCTCTATCCGTCGAACCGCGAAGTTTCCCTACCTGCTGGCCGAACCGGTGTGCTTCCACGACCATGGGACTCAATGCGTCTTTGGTGCAGACTTGGTTCGCAGGCAACTCGGAGACAAGAACTTGCGCCGCGAAGCTCAGGCACGCGCCGAGCGAGGCGTCGTACGACAGCGCGCCCTTCCTGCTGCTGCTGCTGCTGCTCATGGTTTTCGGCGAATATCAAGAATCGTTTCTCGTACTCGGTACAGTGTACCAGTAGTATTGTTTCGCAATGTGAAAATAATGGTATGGTGTGGACTCAGGGCTCGTTGTGACTCGCAGCCGAAGCAGCATCAGCGTGCTGCTGCTGCTGGTCGCGCAGTCTCGCCGCGAGCCGCTCGTTCTTCTCGCACTCTCGCTGGAACTCGCGGATGGCGTTCACGTACGCACGCTCTTTCTCGAGCAGGAGCTGGTACTTGCCGTCGAGCGTCTCGACGGCGCGCTGCTTGTCTGCGCGCAGCGCCTGCTGCTTCGCCACCGCGCCCCGCACGTTCTCAATGATGCCTTCGAGCTGCGCGAAGAATGCCTGCGTCGCCGGCTTGGCGCGCATGGCGACGTCGAAGTTCTCGTGGATGCTGTCGACGAGTGCGATCTCCTTCTCGAGGAACGCGAGAGCCGTCTTGAGCGCGTTGTACGTGCAAAAGTACTTGCGTGTCTCGTCGAGCGTCAGTGCAACCTCCTCGTACAGCTCCAGGAAGCGCTTCTCGTACTGGAGCAGCTCGATGCGCGTCGGCACCTCGTCGATGCGGCGCATGCGGAGCTGCACCGCGCGCGTCTGCTGCGCGAGCGCGCCGCGCATCTCCTTGTGCTTGGCCGCCATCTGCGCGTGCAGCTGCTCGATCTCACGCAGTCGCAGCGCCTCTTCATCCTGGTTCGCCAGGTCTTCGGCGGCCTGCTGTCGCAGCAGGGCAACGCGCGCCTCCAGGCGCTCTCTCTCACTACGACACTCGGAGCGGAAGGCACTCTGCCGGCGCTTCAGCGCCTCGTTCTGCGCCACGAGCGCCCGCAGCGTCGCCAGATGCGGCTGCGCGTCCGCGTCCTGTGCCTCGACCGAGTCGAGACGCTCCAGTTCTCGCTCGATCGCGGTGATCGCCTGGCTCACGGCAGCTGCCTGCTCCTGCGCCTCCTGGGCGTGCGTCTCCAGCGCGCGCTTGTCTGCGATCAGCTGCACCTCGTGGGCTCCTAGCTCTTTCGCCAGTCGCGCGCTCGTGCTCACATCCAAAGAGGACGCTGTGCGCGTGAGCTCTGCCTCCTCCGGCAGCTCGGGAACCGACTCTACTTGCTGAAGCAGCTGCACCTCGCGCTCTCTCTGTCGAGCGAGCAGCTCCCGCTGCTCAGCGGCCGCCTGTCTCATCGCTTTCTGGTACTGGACCTCAAAGTCCGGGTCCACGAAGCGCTTCACAGACGACCCGCCCCGTCTGCCGCTGGCGGATGAGCGCGAGCGCGCAGAAGACACCGAAGCTGCGCCCGCATTCGCCGCAGCGGCCGCCTGGCTCGCGAGCTGCGCCATCAGGTTAAGCGGCGGCGGCGTCTCGCCGTCTCCTCTCTCGGCGCCAGCAACGGCGGTGCTGTCCTCCAGCACGACGGCGCCACCGACGCGCTCGCCGTACTCGAGCAGGCAGCGCTGGATGAGCGCGTCCTCCGCCTCGCTCTTGCCACCGCCATCGGCGGCCGCGCACCGCCATCTCCTTCGCGGCCGGAAGGCGTGCTGCACGAGCCGCACGTCCGCGCTCACGGGCGCCTGCTGCTGTTCCTGTGAGTACAATAGATGCTGGTAGCGGCGGTGCGCGCGGATCGCGTCCAAGTGCGGCACGCCCGCCGCCAGCTGCGCCAGTAGCCACTCGACGAGCCGGTGCACGGCGCCGATATCGCCGAAGTCCTGCAGCAGCAGCTGGTGCGGCTGCACGGACGTGGCGCTGGCGACCAACGGAAGCGCGTCCACGCAGCGCGCGACGTCCTGCGCGAGTCCGAGCCTGTCCTTGAGCGCCGTGAGCGGCCGGAAGAGTGCGTCCCACTGCACGCGGCCGGACGCGGCGGCCTCGCGCGCCACCAGCTGCTGCAGCGCCCACGCGGCGCCGCCCAGCACGCGCGCGAAGGCGCTTAGCTGCGGCTCGCACGCCTTGGCGAAGCCCGCGGTCGCCAGCGCGCGCAGCGTGGGCTCGAACGGGTCGGCGGAGGACGTGACGTCGCCGCCGACATCGGCGCGGCTGCGAGCAGCGCTTGCAGGAGCAAACATGCTGCTCGTTGTATGGTTAGACGATCTTCCTTCAACTCAGTCCGAAAGAATCAAAAGACAGAGGAGGTCGCACGAAGGTTGCGCGAAAAGCTCCTTGAAATCCTTGAAAGTAGGTGCTGTGCTACTATCCTCCAGGAGCTCGCCTCACTGTAGTGGACGGCTGTGCAAGAGAGCACGCACCAGGTTCATACTGGATTGAACACGTGTGCGTGTGAGGAGACCTCACACACAGGGATGGCTCGTTGCGTCACT
>JAASFZ010000746.1:0-12477 GCA_023334075.1 Globisporangium nunn | reverse complement strand
TCTCTCTCTCTCTCTCTCTCTCTCTCTCTGTCGTGCCCGCCTCACGCTCCCTGCAATAATCAACAGGACTACCAGTGGCCGGCGGCGCTCCCGGACCTGCTCTCGCAGCTCGGCGTAGACCCGCGCGTCGGGCTCTCCCGGGACGACGCGGCCGCCCGCCGCGCGCTCTACGGAGCGAACCGCGTGTCGCCGCCGCTGCGCTGCCCGTCGTGGGTGTGCTGCCTGCTGCCCTGTCTGCTGCGCACGGCGTCCATGCAGTCGTTCCACGCGGCGCTGCCGCGTGAGGCGCTCGTGCGCCGCAAGCAGCAGCCGACGGCGACCGCCAAGAAACCGACGCGCGCGCTGCGCATGGACGCCGCGAGCCTTGTGGTCGGCGACATCGTGGAGCTGCGCGCGGGCGACCTCGTGCCCGCCGACATGCGCGTGCTCGAGTGCTCACCCGACTGCGTCGTCGACCAGTCGACGCTCGCGGCCGACGACGAGTATGATGAAGACCACCTCGAAAGCGGCGGCGCGTCGTCGTCGCTCATCCGCAAGCTGCTCGCGACCGCGGACGAGCGCACGCGCGTGGATCCACTGCGCGCGCGCAACGTGCTCCTCATGGCATCCCGCGTGGTGCGCGGCTCGGCGCTCGGTGTCGTTGTCTGCACAGGCGACCGCACGTTCTGGGGACAGCTGCTCGCCCAGCACCGCTGGCCCGTGCCGTCCACGTCCAAGCGCGCCGGCCATGTCGACAAGTACAGCAGCAACAATCCGGAGGAGCACCGTCTCATGGGCGGCGATGTCGGCAGCAAGGACAAGGCGAGTCCGCGTCGCGAGCTCGTCGTGTAGCCTCTTCTGTCAGACTTACGTAAGCAGAGCATGAGGACGCGTGCTGTGTTCGTTCGCGATGACTTGCTCGACAGCTCTGCGGACGCACCCCACCCACGCAGGATCCTGCGCTGGTGCAGGAAGAAAGGTTCGCTTGCTGGACGCAGACATGTACGTTCGCCCTCCCAATGTGAACTCAGATGAGCGTGAGACAGAGAGGGAGGCACCGACACACATGCTCGCGTGAAGAAGGTCGCCCGCCCTGTGTATTTCTATGCAGCACGCTCCTTGCCCGGCGCTGCCGGCGTCATCAGCCTTTCTTCATATCCGATCACCTAACACCGACTGCATCTGATGATGGCGGCGCACGAAGGCGCCACACGCGCTGTCGGACGGACGGACGGACGGGGACGAGTTCACGCTCGCATGCACACACACAAGCAAGCACTCGCAGCAGCAGCCGCGAAAACGGCCTACATGAAGTCGTCGTAGTCGTCGTAGCCGTACTCCTCCTCGTCGTTCACGATCTTGCCGCCGCCCCCGCCGCCCGTCGATCGCTCCACGTTCGCGTATCCCTGCTTGCCCGTGACCTTCTTCTTCTTGCCCTTGGGCTTGGCCGCCGCGATCTTCTCGTTCTTGATCACGTTGATGATCGTCGTCAAGTCCTTCATGTCGTCCGCGCTCAGGTTCACCGAACCCTTGGTCAAAATCACCTTTATGCACTCGAGCGCGTGCATCGAGTTCGACGCGCTGATGCGCGACGCCACGATGTCGCCGAGCTGCTCGTGGTCCGCGAGCGACAGCAGACGCATGCTCGAGATCGCATTCTCCACGTCGCCGGCGGCGCCGGCCGCGACCGGCGCGGGCTTGACCGCCGGGGCGAAAGCGTCGATGGCGGCCTCGAAGTCAGCCTCCTCGATCGAGCGCTTCTCGCGCGCCTTGCGCTCGGCCTCCGTCTCGTTCGCCTGGTCCGCGAGCCGCGCCTTCGTGAGCGCCACCTCGAGCTTGCGCTTCTCCTCCTGCTCCTTGAGTTTGAGCTTCTTGATCTGCTTAGGCTTGAGCGGTCCCTTGGGCGCCGCGCTCTCCTGGGCGGAGGCGACGGGCGCCGCAACCTCCTCCTCCTCCTCCTCTTCGTCGTCCCAGTTGGTCAGCACCTTGTTGTTCGCGGCCACGCTGCTCATGCGCACAAGCTCCCTGTCAGCATATCCACACTGTACTGACGCGCACTGCTATACTGCGAGCACTCACGTCGGCACTTCGAACTCATCGTCGTCTGCCAGAAGCGCCCACACAAAGCAAGTCGGCTTGTTAGCAGATCGGATCTTCCGCCTCTCGCCGCCAATCTGCGTGATTGAAACTCCGATCGGCAGATGGCGAAGGCGCGTGACGCGCTCAGGCGGCTCTCGTGTCGACAGCACGCGCTCCAAGCGCGCACAAGCACATCCACGCGCCGCGGCACGTACCCCACGAGTCCATGATGGCTGGCTGCTCTTCCTCCGATGCAAAACACGTTGTGGCAGCCAATCAGTGCCTTTATCTTCCTCGAGCCCTGCGTTAGTCTCTCCCACACTAAATGCAAACGCAGCAGGATTCATCACGTTGATTCAGGCACTTCGGTCCCGAAAATACGGTGTGGAAGCGTGAAATTAGGTCCGAGCGAGCAATGAACATCCTCTTTTTTTTCACTGTTGCTTCTTGCCACAGTGTATACAATGCTGATGACCCGCCTGACGAAGCTGCTGGTGCTGGCGGCCGCGCTGCTGCTCCTGGTGCTGGTGCCCGCCGCCGCCGACCCGCGCGAGGTCGAGAGCGCTGAGTGCGTCACCCCTCTCTCTCCGTCGTCCCCCCATACACAACGCGCTCCACAGCACCCCTCCTTCCTTCCCTCCCTCCCTCGCTAACTAGCCTCTCTCGCGCTCAACCAGGTTCAAGGAAGAGTTCGGCGAGGAGTTCGACGAGCGCGCGCCGCGCGTCGCGCACGCCGATGCGCACCTGGAGCTGCTGATGGAGCACTCGGTCCCGTCGCTCGCCACGGGGGCCGCCTTCTCTCCGCGCGGCAAGGTGGAGATCGTGCTGAGCGCGTCGCTGCCCAAGCCCAAGGTGACGTTCACCGATCTCCCGGCGCTCTCGCCCGACGACGTACGCCACCTCGAACAGCTGCTCGCCGCCGACCGCCACTACACTGTGCGCGCGCGCTCGGACCCGAGCGACCCGACGTCGCCGTACGTCATGGCGTCCATCCCGATGGTGAGCGAAGTGGCGACAAGTGTTGTTTATGTGTGTCTGTATGAGTGAGTGGAGATGCTGACGACGACAACCGCCTGTGACGGCGCGCGCAGTGCATGCTCGCGGGCACGCGCATGCGCGAGAACTTCGCGTTCCACCTCTCGGACGACGGGAAGCTCGTGGCGATTGAGTACCTCACGCCGTACGTGTCACCCGCCGCGTGTGCCGAGTACAAGAAGGTGCGTGGAGGGTGGGGGTGCGAACTTATGGAATGATACAAAGGTATCGTTCGGTGCGTCTGACTGCTAGGAGCTGTTCTCTCCCCATGTGTCTGACGGCAGCGCGACCTGTCGAGCGTCAAGTTCGGTGCGTTCGGGAGCGTGATCAAGGCGCAGTCCGGACCCTCGTGCGTCCTCCTCCTCCTCTCTTTTTTGCTCTTTTGTTAAGTATGGGAGGCTGATCTGCTGACTGGTGTCTTCGTATATATCGTACCGCAGCCCGCCGAAGCAGATCGCGGCCAAGAAGGAGCGCGCGCCGAAGGGCGTCAAGCCGATCAAGGCGGAGGACGAGCCGGCGGAGGAGGCCGAGAGCCCGTCGTTCCTGCGCAAATACGTACGACCCTCGCAGCTGCACATGGGTTCGTTACGCTTCGCTCACACCTCTTCCCCCTTCTCTGCGTGCCTCGTTCGCAGTGGTATGTGGTGCTGCCGATCGCGCTCTTCAGCCTGTTCGGATCGGACGGCGGCGCGGCAGCTCCAGCGGCGGGCGGTGGCGCGGCTCCCGCTGCAGGCGGCGCGCGTCGCCGCTAAGCAGTTCGACGCTGTTCGACGGATCCGCAAAGCAAGATAGCAGAAGCAGTTGTGTGTACTTGTTACGACACCCGCTGTTCTCGAGTTCGTAGATCGTGTGATTCATGCTCGCGCCGATGGCGCTAAAGACGTAGAATGCTCTGAGCAGATAGGGAGGTCGCGGCCAACTCGGTGGTTGCACGGCGCTCTGGCGGTCTCTCTGAATACTACTATCGCAACACACAGCCTTGCTTGTGACACTCACTACGGTTCTCCTCTGGTCGACTCTCCCTCCTGGTGGATTGGACGCGTTGTCTCTCATCATGCTTACGGCACCTGTCCGATCGGCTTGCCCAGGACCAGCTGCACACGAAGCAATAACACGTCAATAACACAAGAGATACGCACCAATCAATCATCAGGACAAGCTCCGTCCGCACCTTGTCGCCGGGCTTGATCGTGAACTCAAAGTCGGCCGGCGCTTCGAACACGAGCACGACCGTCGAGCCGAGCTTGAACTGCGCCATCTCGGCACCGCGCGCCGTGTCGACGCAGCCACCCGCGTACGTCTTGGTGAGGCACTTGCCCACGAACGGGTCCTGCGCCTTGGTGTTCGTGCGCAGCTCCGGCTCATTCGAGAGCACGATCGAGCCGACGTTCGTCGCGCCCACGGCCGTGAGCGAGAAGAAGCCGAACTTCCACTCGCCGAGCAGCACCACACGCTCGTTCTCCACGAACAGGCTCGGGATCATGCGCGCCGCGACCTTGTTCACGGGGAAGAGGTTGCCCGGGAAGTGTCGGCGCTCCACCACCTGCCAGTCCACAGGCGCGTGGATGCGGTGGTAGTCGCCCGGCGCCAGGTACAGCACGCAGTGGAACATCTTCTTGCCCACGTCCGTCCCCTGCTGCTTCTCGGTCGAGAAGAACGCCGGCGTGTCACCGAGGAACTCGTCCAGGCGGTAGCGCGCACCCTTGATCTGCTCGAGCGTCGGTACGCCCGCCGACGCGTCCACGACGCCGATCGACGCCACGGTGCCGTCCACGGGACTCGCGATACAGTTCGGGCGGCTATCGAACGACCGCACGCCATCCTTAAGCGGGCGCGAGAAGAACTCGCCGAGGTTGCAGTAGTCGTCCAGCGGGTACCTGCGATAGGTTGTGTGATGGGTCCGTCCATCCAGAGTCTGTGAGAAGAAGGACGGTGTAGCATAGCGAGCTATAGCATAAGAAGCACCTCATCTCGTCCAGCTTGCAGTCGAACACGAACGTCCACGCCTTGTAGAGCGGCGCGCGGAGCCACATCGGCCTGTCGTTGTTAAGGATCCGAAGCATCAGAATCCCCAACCAAGCTCCAGCAGTGCATCCAAATAGCAGGTGAAGAACGTACAGCTCCTTGTCGTGCACCTCGCCCCAGAGACGTGACGCCGCGCGGTACGGGAACAGCTTGAGGTAGTCCAGCTACACGCAGGCAAGCAGGCAGCGCGCCTCCTCATCAGATGCAGTCCAGATAACCGCCAGCTCCCACTCGAGATGCATCATCACACGCACCTGCCGCTGCGTCGCCATCGTCTCCTCGAAGGCCGTGCGCTCGCCCGGCAGGCGGCGCAACGCCGGCGCCGGGTGGTTCTTGCGCTCGTCATCACTCGGTGTGTTGAGGTGGTAGAACTGCAGGAACGCGATGAGCGCGAAGCCCGAGGCCGCCGGGATCTTCCAGCTGCGCGCCAGGAAACTCTCCTCCGCCGCCGGTGCGCTGGAGGACGACGAGGAGGAGGATGAAGAGAAGCGCCGGCTGCTGCTGCTGCGTCTAAAGCGCAGAGCGAACGTCGCGCGGCGGCTGTGTGGCGCGCGCAGGAAGGCACTCGCGGTCATCACCATCGTCTCCTGGTTAATGGGGTTGGAATGTGAGGTGTAAAATTGACACACGACGAGAAGTTGCGAAACTAGTTTCCACTGCTGATATGGAAATTGTATAGTGTAGAAAGTGTTCTTGCGCGCAAAACCAAGACGTGAGATGCTGGCCACTTGCCATTCGATGTATGCATGCATGTATGCAAAGCGCTGGCACTGAAGCTGATGCATCCAAGACAACGAGCTGGACAGCTGCGAGCGCAATGGAGAGCGAACGACCGACCTCTGTTCCAAATGCTGCACTTCCAAATCTCGGTCCTCGGCACGAGCTGACGGTTCGCCTACCTCCAGGTGCCATTGGGACTCCATCATCCATCCGCTTGCGTCACCAATTCTTGCAGCACTTCCGGATATGCACAAGAACCCGACCAAGCATCGAGCTCGATGAGATGGCGTGGCTGCGCAACGAGATCTTCGATCACCTCGCAGCTTCGATAGCTGGAATGAAGCTCTTTCGTGGTCACCAAAATTGCGAACTGTCCGGACTTTCGTACATTTGGCGTCGCCAGCGCATGGAACTACCCAATGGAGCAGATTACCACGCCGCTCAACGTCGGTCTCATCGCCGGCAACTGCGTACTGCTGTGGCATTCTGACGATTATACCGCACTACACTCCAACATCGTCCTCTGAGAGCTCATGGACGCACATCTGCAGCAGCAATACACAACACGCTCGCTGCAGCTCAATCGAGTCATCGGTTACAGCCCAATCGAATCATCGGTTACAGCCCAATCGAGTCATCTGCGTCGTGTCAGATGCGCACTGCACTGGTGCTAGAGTTCGTCGTGGCGATTGTGGTTGATGTCCAAGGTGTCATCGAGAACCGAGAGTGTGAGATAGCAACGAGATCTCGCAAACGATTTGTTCAATGTCCCGTTCACATGAAGATGTGAAGCCCTTGCGCTGCCGCGAATGCGAGTCGGTCGGAGGATAAACAGAGCGACGAGCACGACTGGAAGCTCCCACTCGCTTCAACATCGAAGTTGCTTGGGCTGTCGGTGACCAACCAACCATCTGGAGCGCAAGATTGTGATGTCATTCATGTGTGTCACGATCGAACTTCAGGTTCCGAAGTGTACCGCTGGAAACGGTACAAATCGGCGACACCTTCACCTTCAGGTTTTAGTCAGCATCACTTGCTCTCTCGCCTCCCACCGAACAGATCCGCTCGCTGCCCGTTGCTCACTGCTCATGCTGCTCGGCGGCACGGCGCTCTTCTCCGAGTGCGTCACTCGCTTCCTATGCTCTTGGTCGTCAACACTCGCGACCAGCGAACGACTAACCGCGAACTGCGTGTCTCTGCCGCCCGATTCTTCTCCCCACCCTCTCTCGATGATCGACATTTTGTATCGAAATCCCAACATCACCAGAGGGTTCGTGGCGGCGACTGCGGCCGCGCTCGTGGGCGTCGCGGCCGTGTCCACGTGCGCCATGCTGCTCGCGGCGAAGAAGACGCACCGCCGCATCGTCGCGGGCGACTCGAAGCTCAACGCGTTCGTAGCCAACGTGAGTGATGACCACATTACGCTACGTTGAGACCTTCGTGGCGGATCTTAGTCTTCGTCTTCGTCGAACTGACTCATCACCTTGATGTGAACGGTCGGCATGGGTGCGCGCCAGGCGATGAAGCCGCTCGTGGACCGCTACGCGCCGACGTGGTGGACGAACGGCCACGTGCAGGTGGTGCTCACGTTCCTCGTGCCGCAGGCGCCCATCAAGTACCGGCGCGAGGTGCTCGAGCTGCGCGACGGCGGCCATGCGTCGCTCGACTGGGCGATCGAGGCGTCAGGACCACCCGCCAAGAGTGGCAAGCCGCTGCGCGACGACTCGCCGATCGTCGTCATCATGCACGGGCTCACGGGCTGCAGCGACAGCATGCGCTCGCTGTGCTCTGAGGCACTGGTGCACGGCTACCGGCCCGTGGTCTTCAACAAGCGCGGTCATGGCGGCATGAAGCTCGCGACCCCCAAGCTGCAGGCGTTCGGCTGTGTGCAGGACCTGAAGGAGGGGATCGCGCAGATCGAGCGGGCGTACCCGTCGAGCAAGCTGTACGGCATCGGGTTCTCTGCCGGCTCAGGACTGCTCTGCTCGTACCTGGGGGACACGGGTGACGACTCGCGTCTGGATGCGGGCGTGCTCATCTCGCCGGGCTACAACGCATTCGACCTCTTTTGCCGCGGCCGCATCCACCGGTTCTACGACTTCCTCATGACGTTCAATCTCAAGAAGTTCCTTGTGATCCACCAGGAGCACCTGCGCGACGTCGTGGACATCCCCACGGCGCTCCGAGCCACGAGCATCCGCGAGTTCGACGAGCACGTGTACATGAAGATGCACGGGTACAAGGACCTCGAGTCATACTGGGTGAGCAACAACCCGACGCGCGCGATGGACAACATCAAGCGGCCGTCGCTCTGCATCAACGCGTGGGACGACCCGGTGTGCACGAAGGAGACAATCCTGTACGAGCAGTTCGAGGACAACCCGCTCGCGATGCTCATCGAGACGGAGAAGGGGTCGCACTGCGCCTTCTACGAGGGCCACGTCTTCCTCAAGTCGTGGGCACACACCGCCGCGATGGAGTACCTCGACCAGGTGCGCCAGTTCCAGCAACTGCCGCAGCTCGAAGATGAGAGCAGCGCGGAGGCATCACCTATGAAAGCAGTGGAGGCGTAAAGTACCGACAAAGAGCTGAAGAAGTCTCGGGTCTCGTCGCTGCCGCTCCTGCCGTCTCCATCATCACCAATGTAGCGGCAGCAGCGACAGCAGTAGCACGCTCGAAAAAGTATCCCCGCCGTTCAAGTCTGTTCATCGGTGTTCAGTATATGGTACAGTCTGGAGGCCTTGGAAGGCGTCCTACTTATTGCTCGCGCTTGACGGGATGCCGCAACTCTTCGAGCTCCTGCTCGTGACGCGCGCGTACGCGCTCCATCTCCTCCTCGCACTCATTCAGCTGCACCTGCAGCTGGTGCACCTTGAGCTGTAGCGCTGCCTTCTCGTCCGCCGCGCTCTTCTCCGCTTTCCGCGCCGACGAGAGCAGCTCCTCGTCCACGCGCGGGTGCCTCGCCATGTCCTGGTACTGCGCCTTGATGTGCTGCAGTTGCTGGTGCATCTGACTCCCGATCTCCGCGCGGATCTCCACCTCGAGCTCGAGCTTCTCGGCGTTCACGGACGCCAGTTGTCTCCGCAACTCGTCGTTCTCCACTTCCAACTCAGTCTGCCACAGCCACATAATATGTACGTTAGATGAGCCAACAACCTCGAAACAAACCAGGCGAGCAAGTTCGTCTCTGAACACACCACTCGGAGCTCCATCGTGTGGTACGCGATCTGCAGGTTGAGCAGCGAGACGTCATCCACCGCAGACTGGGATTCTGTGCTGCGCGGTGCGTCCTCCTTGGCCGTCGCCTCTTCTGCTTCAGGTTCGTTTGATGCCGAAACTTTCGCCTTCACGAGCGACGACGTCTGCAGAGACGCCAGATCCGCAACTTTCCCGCCTTTTGAGCGAACAACCGACGGCGGAGCCTCTCGCGGTCGCTTCACCGACGAGCGGAGAGCCGATGTCACGGACTTACCGGCAGTTGAGAGCCCACCCAGGTCCGAGTCAGACTTGCGCGTCAGCTCGCTCGGCGTCGCTGGCTCGAGCGACAGCTTCTGTCGCTTCTTCAAGCGGCCGTCGAGGTCATAGAAGAATGCGCCTGCACCGGCTTTCCGCGCCTGCGACCGCGTCTGCGCCGCAGCGGCGCGCGATTGCACCGGCACGAGCTCGCGCGCCACGGCGCTGTACTTGAGCGTGCGCAGCGTCTCGTCGAACTCGTGGCTCGACGGGTTCACCGCGACGATCATCACGAGCGGCCCGACGGACTTGCCGACCAGGTGTTCTTGGAAAAGCTAGTGGAACACAAAGCATAGAAGGAGCCCGGACGTAAACGTCAATGAGAGCGTCAAAAGACCACGTAGCACGCATGAACGACGTGATGCTGGACGCACTCTCGTGAGTTTGGACTCGCGGAATGGCACCATCTTGTGGAGCGCAGGCGGGTGCTGCTGGTTCCAGCGCAGCGTCTCGAGGCAACGCATGAGGTTCATGAGCGAGCCGTTGATCTTGCTCGCCTCCTGCATGCGGAGACCCGTGGCGCCGGTCCGCGCACTGCGCTCCGAGCCGGCGAGGTCGACGATCGAGAGCTTGCTGCGCAGTGTTAGGCTGCGGCTGCTACTCGCCGTCGTTTGGTAGTAAAAGTGGAACGTGAACACGCAGTGACTGCGGCTCGAGTCCGAGTTGCAGCTCGTCTCCGCAACCTGCTTGTTCCGCGCACCGAGCGCCAGGAGCTCCTCGCCATCCGCGAGCGACCGGATGGGCCGCTCGAGCACGCCCTTGACTTGGATCTTGCCGTCGCAGTCCTGCAGGCGCAATGCGCGGCGCTTGCGGCTCGGTGCTGCGAGTAGGTCGAACACGTTCTCGTTGTAGACCTCGAGATAGGACGCCGTGACGCGCACCGCGTCGTTCTCCTTGCGGCGCTCCAGCTCCGCCACGACGCACCGGAGCGCGCGCGGGAGCATGCCCGGGCGCGCCGGTGTGCCGCTGATCGTGTATGTCTTGCCTGAGTTGGTCACGCCGTACGCGAACACGAGCCCGCTTCGGCCCGCGAATGCCGCGCGCACGACAGGCCGCGTCGTGGCCTCGAAGAGCTCGCGCTGCGCCGTGGTCGCCGCGAAGATGCGCGAGAACTGGAATGACGTCGCGGTGCCCGTCGACCGATACGCCTGCGAGGTCTTTGGCGGCTGTGCGACGAGCGTCGTGGGCGACACGACGCGGAAGCACTCAGGCTGGTCGTCTGTTGCTGCTGCTGCTGACGCTGTTGACGTGGCGTCGTCATCACCCACAAGCGGTCGGATGCGGATCACGATCTAATGCGCATACGCACGCTCGAGTGTGAGCGCGCAGTTGTCTTGCATTGACATCATAGATACAAAATACGCACCTGGACGCGGCCGTCGGCGGCATCCACCCCGTCATAGTCGTCGTCGCTCGGATCCGCTAGCGCCGCGGCACTAAAGCTCAGCTTGCGCGCCACGTCCGTCTCTTCGGGAGCCTCCAGCGTGTTGCTGGTATAGGAAGCGGCAGTCTGCAGCGCGTTGCGGCGGCGGATGGCGCTCGCGATCGCGGCCTTCGCCGCCGCCCCACGGGTGTCCGAGCTGGTTGACGCAGCAGGCATGCTTTTTTTTCAAATGTTTAAACGTTTGGCAATTCAGATGGATTCTGAATGAAGGGAATCTGAACCGATCAAGCCTAAATCTGAAACGAAGCGAGTCTAAATCTGAATTGTATGGCCGATTCAGATATGGCTTCATTTGTCCGCCTAAATCATGCTTACATCTCTCAAAACTTGGTCTAGATCTGAGCTCTCATCTGTATGAGAAATGCAGGCACACTTCGGCTCGTCTTGTGCTCACCGCTTTGCTGCATTCTTGATCTCTTGTTCGTTCATCAGAGAGCACTTTGGCGAAGAGCATCAATCACCAGAGTGCTAGAGCAAGCAAATGCGACTTGCTTTGAAGCGATCTCTCTACCCGTCCTCGAGGCACACCACCACTACCGCCATGACTACTTGGAAAAGACCATGAGATGACGCTTGTCTCGCGCACAGCAAGGCATCAACACGCGACAGTTTGCGCTCGCTCCTGTCGACCGTCGAGCACCAAAGAGCGTGATCGGCCTGACGCACATCTTGAAAGAAGGATGAGATGATGGAATTTGTTGGGATGTCGACTCACGGAGCGGGATTGTTCCTGAGGGTCGAGCTGCGGGTCTCTTGTTTTCGCGCAATCGGCGCATGCACACTGGCCTGCTGCATGTCCGGTCACCACAAGAGTCTTGCGTGGTCCCTCCTTCTTCCTTCCTTTCACTCTTGCGAGCGAGCAAGGACCAGCTTGTCTCGAGGGAGACTCATTGCTTGGGAGGTTGTGCGTCTCCAATCTTCTCGATCATCTGCAGATGCTCCACCTGCAGATCTCGCGCAGCATGCTCCCAGACCAAGCTCCAATAAGGTAGTGAGCAATGCTGGGAGGCGAGCGAGCATGCAGCAAGGATGTTGAGGAGGAAGCTGGCAAGTTCGCGCCCAACACGGCAGACGCAATCAACAGAAGCTTGCTGTCTGTCTGGCTCGTCGCGCGTTCTCGCGATGATCGCATCGATTTGGCATCAACCTTGGTCGCTTTCTCACATGATGCGAAGGCGTATCGCAGCTCGCTACTGCCGTCGGAATATCGTTATGTGAGCGCTTCCGGTCGGAGGAGTGCGCTCGCTCGCGCAAGCGCGTTTTCAGGCGCGCCTGCGAGCTGCTCAAAGTCTAGGCAAATAATTCCGTCTTCGTGCTCTCTTGCATTCTCTCTCGGGGAATCGACGACCACCACGCAGCATGCAGACAGGAAGGTTCGTGTCAGAGGAGGTGCCACAACACGCTAAGTCGTAGAGAAGAGCCGTGTTTGTCGTGGGATCCTGGAATCCGATTGTGTAAGCGCTCGCGATGAACGAATCGAGTTACTCGCGCCACCTGTTGCTTGCAGACTGCCGCCTGCAAGCACTTGACGTGTGTGGCACCTGGTTGGCTGGCGACCAACACGGGCAACCACACGAAGACATCAGCAGCGGATGCCCAGACTGGCGATACAAGGTGCTGGAGGTGGCGGCAAGAAAGAAAGAAAGAGAGAGAGAGAGAGAGAGAGAGAGAGAGAGGTAAAC
>JAASFZ010000745.1:0-12483 GCA_023334075.1 Globisporangium nunn | reverse complement strand
GACTTCGGGAGCAGACACCAACTGAGTGCAGCTGAGCTCTACGACTGGTCTGTTCGCGTCAGGTCGCCGCAATACAGAGTACCCTACACGCTTCTCAACCACGCCTTCCGATCTTCCGATCTTCCGATCAGCGAAAGCTCACGTTGCATCCCTTCGCGCGGCAATACACTATGTATGTTTCCCGCGCGAAATTTATCTTTTTGTGTGTGGCCCTGAATTTTCAAAGCGATCGAGCGATGGCGAGCGCCGGTACGTCTCCCCCTCTGCGCGTGGGCGGCAGACGGGTGGGCGTATACACGTGCACGCAGCGCGCTGCCAACTGCCTCACCGCCCCCGCTCTCCCGCCAGACCTCTCGTCCGACGACGAGCCCTCGCGCAAGCGCAGCTCCACCGCCAATGACGCGCGCCCCAAGCGCCTGCGGCCCGCGCAGACCGCCGCGCCCGTGAGCGTCGCGCAGCTGCAGGCGCAGGAGCGCGAGATCGCGCTGCTCAAGGCGCGCATGCTGGCGGATGAGAAAGAGAAGACAGCGCTGCGCAAGGGCGCGCGCCCGGCGCCTCCGAGCCCCGCGAGCTCCAAGCGCTCGCGCGCGCGTGCACTGCGCGCCGGCCGCCGCAGCCCACGCTCGCCTGCGGCCACTGATCCTCGGCTTGCTGGCGTGCGCCGCGGCGTTCCGCTTGTCGACCTGGACGACGCTGCCGCCACGGCGCCCGGTGGCGAGGGACGCGGCAGCGCCGACGCGCTCAAAGGCGCCGTGCTGCACTCCACCGCGTGGCGCAACGTTCGCCTCGAGGCCGCACCGCCCAATGTGCTGCCAGACGCGCCGGGACTCACGCCGCCCTTCGCCGCGCAGTTCGACAACCCGCTTACGGACTACGCGGACGACCCACACGCGCTCGCGAGCAAGTGCGCCATCGTCGCTGCGTTCGCCCAGCCGCCGCCGCTCTCGTTGACCACGGGGTCGCCAAAAGAGGTGGGTGGGTGGGTGGGTGGAGCGAGGAGCGAGGAGCGCCAGGATCCGATTACCAATATGCTGAGACGATACTTAAAGCACTTGGTATATATCTATGGTAGGCGGCGCATCGCGCTGCTATCGAGGAGCGGGTCGAAGCGCTCGTGGAGGAGGCGGCGGCGCTGATCAAGAGCGCGCATTCGACGCGCGGAAAGACCATCATCGCGAACGCGCGCAGGCAAGTGCGCGCATACCTGGCGACGTTGCCGCAGCACCGAGAGCAAGTGGAGGAAACTGCAGGTGCGTTCATTCGTGTGTGAAGCATGAATATGTGCAGAAATCCAGATCAAGAAGCTGATATGAATCTGAATCTGATACAGGCCGCTCGTTTCGGCCGCTGCAGATCTCGCGGCTCGAGAAAGTCGCGACGCGAACGATTCTCAAGAACCTCGTGGACCACAAGGAGACGACGCCGATCCTGTACACGGTCGGGCGCGGCGAGTCGGCGCTCTCGGAGCGTCAGGTGTCCCACAATCGCGTGGTCGTGCTGAGCAAAGTCGCGGGCATCAGCCGGAGCACGACGTGCATGGAGACACGCGGCACAGTGCGCGTTGACGACGACCCGATCATCCGGTTCGTGCCGCTCTTCAGCGACAGCTTGAGCAAGTCGGCCGATGCACGCTTCGACGAGCAGTTCGACGGCTTCGGCGGTGGTCAGAAAGGATGTCTGTCGGCGCTGGACGATGAGCGGAAGGAGCTGCTGCTCCGGTACGTCGTCGCCGGCTGTGACGGAAATCCGACGGTGTTCAGCGTCCTGCGGGAGCTCGATCACTTCAAGCAGCCACTGACCGACTACGCGGAGCTCTACAACCGGTGTCTCCGCGAGAAGTGGCGCGCAGAGCGCTCCGCCGAGCTCAAGCGGATTGCACGCGGCGAGGCCACCGCAGGCTACTCGGAAGCAGAGACGCTTGCGATCCGCCGCTTGGTGGAAGGCTACCACCGGCGCTCGCTTGGTGTAACGCTGCGCGACCGCCTCGAGCCTCCGCCCACGCACTTTAAGCTCCTCCACTTGTCTGCTGCAAGCGGGCGACCAACGAGGCGCGACGGTTTGGCGCTGGCGGCGACGCGGAAGGACAACTACGAGACGATGGCCGGGCGCTACCGGAATTTCTTTTGCCGCCGCTGCCTTGCGTACAACTGCCTGAACCACGGTATCAACCAGCCGATTCCGTCGATGCGGTCAGAACCGCGGTACCCTGCAGTGAAAGCTGCGCTGCGACTGCAGCGCGAGGTGGAAGAGAAGCTTGGAAGGAGTAGTAATGGAACCGTTGAACCGATCAAGGATGAAGACGCTCCTCCGGAAGGCGTCAGCGTGGGTGTTGAGGGTCTAAAGCCCGAGAAAACAGAGGAAGCAAGTGGCGCTGGTAGTACTACGCCAGCAAATGCCGAGTTCACAACAGACGAGAACGACGACGATGGGAGCGCGATCCGCCGCTCGGCGCGTGCGCTGACAGCTGCGAGCACGAAGGCCTCGACGATGCTCATCTCGCAGCGATCGAAAGAGAAGAAGAAGTCGCCATTCGCGCGCTCGTACCGGGGTCCGCACAGCGACATCTCGGAGTATCTCGGTCAGGACGCGGTCTATCGGTCAATTACGACGGAGAAGCGAACGAGTGCGCTCGCGCCAGACACTCCTTGCGGTCCAGACTGCGCCAAGTTGCGGTCACCTACTAACGAAAACGACAGCAGCGAGTGGACGCCCGCAGAGGTGCTGCTCCTGGGCAAGATCGAGCAGTGTATAGGGTCAAAACCGTGTGTCCTCGCGACGATCCTGACGACCAGGTCATGCGCCGACATCGCAGCGTACGTGTGCCACCGCCGTCAAGAGGCGACGGACGAGGGCGAGGCGCTGATTAGCTACAAGCTGAACTCACGCGACTTGGCCAGGCCAGTCGGTGCGCGCGGGAACAGTCACGACCACCTGCGACGCACGCGCGTGCAGCGCATGAAGGACCGCGGCGCGAACCACGATTACGTGCCGTGCAACCACGAGGGAGTGGCGTGCAACAGCGGGGATTGCAGCTGCATGCGGCGAGATCACTACTGTGAGAAGGCGTGCGGGTGTCCCGCGGACTGCGCGAACCGCTTCCCGGGCTGCAAGTGCGGCCCAGGGCAGTGCCGCTCGACGGCATGCCCATGCTACTTCGCCGGCCGAGAGTGCGATCCGGACGCGTGCTTCTCGTGTGGCGCGTGTGAGGTCCCAGTAGAGGCGTACGACGCGGCCAGTCGGAAGAAGTGGCGTGACCAGAGCAAACTGTGCGGCAATGTCAACATCCTGCGCGGGCTTATGCGCAAGGTGGGCGTGGCGGCGTCCGACACGCACGGCTGGGGTGCGTTCGCGCGCGAGCCAATGAAAAAAGGGGACTTCATCTACGAGTATGCGGGCGAGCTGCTGACGCAGGATGAGGCGGAGCGCCGCGGCAACGTGTATGATAAGTCCACCGTGAGCTTCCTCTTTGACCTGAACGAAGACGCCGTCGTGGACGCCACGCGGAAGGGCAACAAGAGCAAGTTCGCGAATCACTCGTCCGCGAACGAGAAGTGCGTCGCGCGGATCATGCGCGTGAACGGCGAGCACCGCATCGGGATCTTCGCGAACGCCGAGATCGACGTGGACGAGGAGCTCTTCTTCAACTACGGGTACCACGGCGTTGTGCCGGACTGGACACAGGCGCGCGTCGCGAGCGCGAAGCACTTGATGGAGACCGAGGCTGAAACGGACGCCACCAAGTCTGCGGCAGGCAGTGAGGTCAAGATGGAGGAGGTCGAAGAGGAGGAGGAGGTCGACGGTGAGGGAAACGAACAAGAAGATGGTGATGAACAAGATGTGAACCAGGAGGAGTCTAAGCAGGAGTCAGAGCAGACGCAACAGCAATAAACGTTGACAGAACTGCCAGGGATGGGATAGCACGATTTGCGCGAGTCGGATCATCGAGATGTCAGATGTCCACCATCGAGGGATGGCGCTTTGGGCGTCTTGGCGACGTTTCTGAAGCGTCGTTCTCAAAATAGTCGTTTCATTTCAAGGAAGGCGAACGAGCGGAGCAGGAAACAAGAGATCGCTGTCGCCTGGCGCTTCCAGCAGAGCTGGCTGCGCGTCCAGGTCTCTTTCGAGAGACGATGAACTACAACTGGGGGGACCCGAAGAAGAACTCCAAGCTCACTGCGATCATGATGTGCGCCTTTGAGCAATTCCATACTGTTCCTGTGCTGCTACTGTGAGTGGGAAGAACTGTTGGGTGATCCTCGCGCTTTTTGCTCCCAGGACGAAAGCGGAGGCGTCAAGAAAGAAGCGCTTGTCGAGCGTCAAGTCCACGCTGTCGAACCAACTTCATCCTGGAGTCGAGAGCAAGCTCCGAAGTACGCTTGCTCGGAAATGCTTACGTTGAGCGGTGCATGCAAATTCGGCTTGGACTCACCCCTCTGGAACGCAATGTGAACGTGCAGAGAAGAAGAAGAGCCCCGAGTCGGCGCGACGCGAGGCGAGTGAGTCTGACCCAGAGCTGGGACTCCCTGAGAACAACAACCATCTCGAGGCGGCATACGACCCGGTTGAGCTCGCACATTTCAAACCCGCGAATGGCAACAATGACTTCGCTAGTCCAGACGAGAGCTCGGCTCACTCGAGCAGCACGTACGTGCGATCATCTTCCACCTCGCTCTTCTCGTTCCACTCCGTTTGCATGCACCTAAAACAATGGTGTGTGTGTGTGTGTGTGTGTGTGTGCTACTATCGCGTCCACCTTTGACTAGTCCAATCTTTGAGGAGTTCAGTCTCAATGCTGCAGCTGAAGGGTTGTTCCACCCAGCATCCACGATCGAAGCCTTCATTGAGCATGACGCCAAGTACAAGAACAAAATGAGTGGGAAGAATAAACCCACGTCCGGCAGATCATCACTGTCCTCGCGGTCAGGATCGCGCTCCAGCACGGTCGGTGAGTACCTCCCATCACTGGAGAACCAGAAACTGCCGGTTGTGCTTAATGAGAAGGGAAGGCGAGCGAAGTTGAACCCTGTCCCGTCGTCGGCTGCACTCATAGACTCTCCTGGACGAGAATCATCTCGGAATCAACCGATGTCATCCACCCGAAGCGACTCGGATCTCCATGCTCCACGTCGTCTTGGTGCAGTGCCATCTTCTGCAGACCGAAATGCACTGGATTTCTACGACCACGAGGGTGGCACGGATGATGATGACAGGAGCGACGACGACGACCATCTCGATGTCGAAGCACATCGTGCCAAGTCGAGCCCGCCGCTCCTCGGAACGTTCACAACGTCTAACTCAAGTAAAGCAAGCAAACTCGGCAGTAGCAAGTCAGCGGGGATGCTATCAGATGCTTCACAAGACGATGTATCTTTGACGAAGAAGTTCGAAGATCTAAAGAAGCTGATGAACTCCAAGAAGAAGACGGCAGTATCTCTGTCCAGTCAATCTCAAACGAAAGTCCAAGACGAGGAGCAAGCACCGCGCGCCAAGAGCACTAGCAAAAGCCACGAGAGCATCATCTCGTCGAGTTCCAGCTCGGCGAAGAGTGCAGAAGACAAAGCGTCAACCAACACTTCAAAGGCGATGAAAAGCGCAACAAGCGATGCCACGAAGAGTGCTCGACATGCTAGCACCGTTCCCGCTTCTGTTCCAGTTGTTGTGAAAACACCGCCGATCACGTCGAAGAAGGACATGAAAATCAGAAACGGTGTCTCTCTCTCGGACTTGAAAGAAGAACACCGCGCCGCGCTTGAGATGCTGAAAGAGCTTGGAGGTCCCATGGACACTGATTACGACCGCGACGACATTCCCGAAGAGCGAGTCGTGGCACGCACAAAGATCGTTCGGAGTTCCCAGTCAACGAAAACAAAAGACGCTACTGGGAATAGCACGACATCAACAGCACAGTCGCGTTCGCTGAAATCATCAGCAACAGTGCTTGCAAGACAACCAGATCGCCACGTCAGCTCGTCAGTGGTACCTCACGAGCTTTCTAGAAAGAAGGAAGTGGAGTCGCCGCAGTCATCGTCACCAGTCGGATACCCTGGAGGGAGCATGGTCGCCAAACTGCGAGCTACTATCCCGTCCGGCAGAGTCAAGACACCCGAGATGGGGGAGAACAATCACATGGCAGCAATCACAGAACTTTGCAGTGACGCAGATCCAAGTGATCTGCCAGTACGCAATGAACCAGCATCTCTTCATCCAGTAGCACGTGGCGATGGTGCAAGAGGTGCAGCTACAGCAACTTTGCTAAATCCTGCTGACGCGACGAGTACCACCTCAGTGTTCCCGCTCAGTCGTCAAGAGAGGTCTTTGGAGAATGTCAAGGAAGTTGACGAAGAGGATGACGTTAATCCTGCATGCGATCGCGAAGACACCCAGAAGACCCAGCAATCTACGGTTGAGGAAGATCTCTGGAAGCATTACGACGATGACGAGAATGAGGTTGAAGACGAAGACGAAGACGAAGACGAAGAAGAGGATGACGATGACGATGACGACGAGGAAGACAATCGTTTCGAGAGTGAGACCAGTGGTGGTTCTGCTCCCGTGACAGCACGATCTGTAGATCTGTACGGCGACGAAGGTTTTGAAAGCGAATGGTAGCATTTCAACAAGGGTATGTGCCGATGGCTCGGAGACTTCGCTCACTCTCTGGATCATATAGGTGTCGAAACTAGCCCTGCGTCACGGCGCGGGTGTGTGATCCCGAGTGCAGCGGCGGCGCCATGAATGCCTCCGAGATGAGTTTCTTGCCAATCTTCGCGATCCGTTCTTGAACACTCGGCAGTGCCTCCTCCTGCTAACGAGCAACGTGCGTGAGGGAAGGAGTGAGAGGATAAATTCGGGCGAGGAGGTATGTGTATGCATATGCACAGCAGAAACAGTACCTTGACAATGCTGGCAGCTCGAATGGACTCGAGAGTTGCCGGTTCTGGCCCATCGCCGACTTCGCTGTCCGTGCCTTTAGACTGGCGGTCGTTCGCATGAATCTTGATACTACGATGGTGGTGCTCCTGGCGCTGCTGGTGGTGATGTTGCTTAGTGCTTCCCCGACGCGCGTCTGTCTTGTTGGCGACGCGACTCCGATGTGCCACCGGCACTGTCGCACGCCGGTCTGACGACTCCGACGCAATACGCGCAGCATTCAAGTGCATCTTGTACAGGCGCTCGAACTTCTCACGCTCATTCCAGGGAACAACCTTGCGCCTGCGGAGATGCATGCTCTGCCCAGACTCTTTCTCGATCTGTCGAAATGATGCGAAGTGCGGCGTGATATCGAGGAAGTTGTCGAGCATGGCGCTGCCGTCGCTTCCAAACGTAGAAAACGCCGGGAGACACAGGAGCTGTTGCAGGTACGCGTCCATCGCGGCAACTCGGCGTTGGGACTCCATCTCCGCGTGAGATGCTGAGTGGAGCAGGTGCTGGATCGCACCGGACGGGGACAATGACGAACCTGAAGGCACTGACGCAACATCGCGCAGCTCCTGCTGGAAGAACTGACGCAGTTGCGCGTCGAAGTCACGGAGCTGCGCTGATGTCTTGTACATCTTCCATGCGCATGCGTATTCGAAAATCTCCCAGGAAGAAGCATCTGACTGAACTTGCGAACCATCACCGTCTGTGGCTACCAGCTCGCGCTGGAGAATCCATGCCTTGACTGTGATCTCGAACACGCTCTTCTTGTTCGCAATCTCTCGCCCTGTGACGTGAGCGCTGATGTGCATCCGGTCCATGTAAGCTGCGATCTGCCTGGCGAGCTCGCGTGAGTCGAGTGGTGAGCAAGCACTGTCTTCCGAGTTCAGCTTGCTTGCAGTTGGTCCGTCTCTGATGACGCGCTGCAGCGCTTGGAGCCACTGCTGCAGGTAGTTGCGGCTTACTTGAGCGTTCACTGCTCCCGCATCGTCCACCACCTCAGCGCACAGGAAGTGGTGTTTTGGGTTCGTTTTCGCAGTCTCGAGCTCGCTCACGCGGATCACGAAGCGCCGCGAGTTCTCAAGCGAGATCTTCGCACTCAGGTGTACTTTGCGCTGCTCGCCGTCGCCGGCGAAAAGCAAGCCTCCGAGTTCGTCGGTCGTAGCAACTTGCGCGCCATCGAGCCTGATCCGGCACTTGCGCTTGTGCATCGAGGCGTCTTTGAACACCTCGAGTGCATGAAACGCTGCATCGAGGCGGAAGAAGCAGCGCTTCCAGTGCTTCTTTTGCAGCGCGTGCGCAGGCGCTAGGTAGTCCAGGAAGCCGTCCATCGCGTCCGCCTACTGGGGAATCAGCGTGTGTGTGGACTTCGAGGTGTCTCAAGCGCCTTGCAGCGTTCCTATATATTCACCGACAAGAACTCTCCCACGAGTTCTTGTCGGCGACATTATCGCTCCACACATTGCCACCGCGCCAACAGGGCTAGTAGCTGCGCGGACAAGTCGACCAATCAACCACCTTCGCTGCATTCTGCGTTCGTTCGTTCCCTCGCCGAGCAGATCTGAGATGTTGGTACTGTAGTAGTATATTAGAACAGAGAAGGTGGCTCACGCGCCGCCGTCACGGTACTTGTCGAGTACCTGACCTACAAGCTCCTTGGTGATCTTGTCGGTCACGAACCGCTGCATGCGCTGCAGCTGGTCGATGATCATACTGCGTGCGAATCGGAGCTTGGGCTTGTTGCGCAGCAGCACGCGCAGCGCGAGCTGCGCGAGTCGCCGCCGGGGCTCGTCCTGGTACGCGCACGCCTGCGTGAACCAATCGGTGATGGTCGGATAGCCTCGCAGCTGCTCGAACTTGGACGTGACTGCGCGACCGTCGTCGGTGTTGCTCTTGCGCGCGCGCTGCAGCGTGACGTCGAGGATGAAGAGCAGCTGCACGCGGTCGTCGTCTGTCTTGGCCGCCTCCGGCAGGCGCCGAAGGAACTCGCCCAGCAGCTCGGCGCTGCGCACGCATGCGTGTGCGTCGCATGTGTCCCGACTCAGGCGCGCCACACCATCGGAGACAAGCCCCGCAGAGCCGCCACCAAGCGATGCGAGCGAACGCAACTCCACAGGCTCTGCGGTACCACCACCAGCGACATTCACCGATCCGCGCGTGAGCGGGTGCTCACGCGCGAGCGCCACAAAGGCCTCCATCTGCTGGTAGAACTCGCGCGTGAGACCTTTGGTGGCCTCAAGCTGGAGCACAAGCGCGCTTTGCACCATCTTCTGTTGCTGCGCGTGGTCTGCCATGTGTGTGTACCAGAAAATGGAATCTGGAATGTGATTCTGTTTCAGTTTAGGACTCGTCCTACTCAGATTAAGACTTGCCCGACTCAAAATTTAGACCTGTCGGCTCAGATGAAATGGAATCAGCTGCTTCAGATTATACACATCAGATTCAGATTTAGATCTGCTTGGCTCAGAATCTGGCAGACGGGTAAAGCGCACTTGGAGCTGTCTCGCAGCCTCAGTTCGCTGCACCCCTGGCACTTGCCGTGCGTCCACTCGCCATCGTAGACGTCGCCGGTCGCGTACGTGCACATGCCTTTGCCGTGGTAGCTCCCGTCGCTGACCACCACGTAGAGTCTGAAGTCGCAACACTTCGCAACAAAATAATTCGCGAGTGCTGAAGCAGCGCGGGATCGCATCGAAAGGTAGCTCAGGACAACCAGCGAACGGTCCAGAGTTGCCTTCGTCAATGCTTGTTGGCACGTTGTCATGTTTGACATACATCGCCAGTTTATTATAGTGCCGCCGCTGCATGTGGCACTGCGCTCCTGGCCAGAGCGCCTCGTCTTCGTCTCCACGGCGTCCTCTCCGTCTTCGCTGTTGCGGTGAGCCTCGCCGGCAAACGACGAGAACGAAAGCGTCATGCACAGTGTGCCGCATTGGTTTTCGCTCCGATCCGCATAGTCTCGGTCCATTCGAAACTCGCGCCCGTGCACTCGCCAAACACGGTCGCCAGACCAGCAAGCCTACAAACCTGAGCGAGCGAGTGGCGCAAAAGTGCATTGTTTGTCGACATGGAGCGCGACCAACGCCGTTTGCCAGAGCGTACGACCGACTTCCGCCTTCCGTTTTCGCCGAGAGCACATGGACTGTGTGGTCGCAGCCACCACCACCGCCATCTCCACGCGCTAAAAATCCTGGCATACTGTGCACCGTGTTTAATCACTTGCGAGCTGGCGATCGCGGTGAACGACGCATCACATGACAGCAAGCACTCGCGAAATTTGTCGCTCAAGAGCTTTGAAGTTCGGATCACCAGATGGAGGCACCGGTGTTGACAAGCGGAGCCATCGAGCAAAAGGAGTCAGTGGCGCAGGGATGGTGCGCCTGCCAGATGCCACGCAACGCGCGAGTTTCGCATGGCGCGGTGGCAGCCACTTTGTTGTGTTGTGTTCGTGGCGCTGACCAACAAGCAAGGCAAGCAGCGTTGCCACGCGCTTGCTCGCTCCACAAGAGCGACTTTGATGGTGAAGCTGTGGAAAAGAGCAAGAAGAGCTCGTGTGTTAGTGGTGGTTGAATGTACCGAACCATGTGGTGATCGCCGGCGCCGTGCTCGAGCGAGTCAGCGCCGTCGACAGGGTTTCAAACTTCGCACTCGTCCGCACACACAACACATTCCTACGTGCAAACGTGCAGTTCATTACATCTCTGTGCCGGATGCCTCGGTTTACCAGCATTGCTTCTCGGCAGTAAGAGCCACATGCCCGCTGTTGTGACTGCTCCTGCTGACTTTCTCGCCAACATGTCGCCGACCGCCGGAGTGTATCGGTCGTCGTGCAGTTTAGCAGCACCAGTTGGCTCGCTCATTACCTGCTGCTCGCTGGCTTTCGCAACGGTGCACATTTTCATAGCACTCGGAGCATGAGAGGGCGGTCTCCTGGTTCTTCATCCTCTTACGGTGCTCATCAGCACCAGAAGGTAAACTGGCAATGCATGTATCGGACATCTCGAGCGATCTCCTGATGCGTCTCGACATCCCGCTTGTGCGGTTCAAGCAGAAGTCGCTGCTGCTGAAGAGATCGAGTGTGTTCACATCTGGCGAACAGGATACTGTCCAGAGAGTTTAACTCAAGGCAAAAACTTGAGAGAGAGAGAGAGAGAGAGAGAGAGAGAGAGAGCTTGAGTAGGCGGCACGGTGACGATCTTTTGCGAGGAAAAAATTGGTGTCCACACTGCACTGCGATCTTCTGCGCGATTTGCTGCGGCAGCGATCTTCTTCGCTGCGCCCGCTCGCCACACTCGAGCATCTCCTGTCGTCGCGACGCTGCGAAGTGATCGTTCCGTGCAGCTTGCCCGCGCGCGCGCGCGCACCTCTTTTTCAGTACCGCTATCATACTCTTGACGTTGCGCTCTCTCGAGCCGGGACATGTCGACGAAGGTCGCCGCGCTCGATGGAAACACGAGGCGCGTGCTTGTAATACTACTGCGCGTGGAAGTCTTTGGCAGCTGCGAGCTGAGCTGAAGCAGGTGAGAGATCTCAATACGTAACCAGAGCGAGCACCCAAGGTCTTCATGACTCTCTCTACAACTCTCGCTGCGAGTATCGCACAACGTGCGGTCCTCTGATTGTTTGGATCCAAGCTTGAACTGACATAACTAGGAATGGCAGATTTACACTTGCATTCACTATATTAGCACCAAATGGACCATAGTGATATGTGGCTTCCTTTTTCGCTGAACCCGGATAGAAGTTTCCAAGAGGACTTTCTAACCCCGTCTGCCAAGGCTGTTCGTTCTATGCGCATTCTCGCCCAAAGTGACATGCCGTCCACCTGTTCGGACAGTGTACACCTGCTATTTATATACCAAATGTCCACGCACCGCAAAGCGCCTTCACACTTGAGTTGCTCGCTCGATGCTCCTCTCACCAGCGAAGGCTCACTCGGCGATTTGCAGCGTCTCGCGTACCTGCAACACACGCACGTACACTACCCGCCCAGCATGCCGCACCACCACATCAACCACCTCACCCACCTCAACCTCATGATCGACGCAGTGGCCGCTGCAAGCACTACCTCGGCTGCGTCCTCCTCCGTATCCGCGTGGTCCACACCCAAGCTCGCGCATCACCGCCGCACTCTGCTCCACCACCCGGACGCGGATGAGAGCCACGCCGCCAAGATCGACGCCTACCACAACCACCACCACCAGAGCACCCGGAACTCCCAGAACCACAACCACGCGTACCCCACGCCCGAGATCGCGCTGCGCCGCAGCGTCCATGACCTCCCACGCCCGCACTTCCAGCCACCACTACTATTACCGCCGCTTGCCGTCTCTTCCATCAGCCCAGCGCATAGCACGCGGCCAGTCGTGAGCCTCGCGCCGCTAAGACGCTACGCTGCCAAGCCTCTCGATCACCACCATGATGATCACCACAAACAGCAGCAGCTCCCGATCTTCCGCCCGACGCTCTCGCTGCCAGCGGCGCCACGCCACGAACTCTCGATCCCGAGTCTGCTCAGCTCTCCGCGCCGTGCCCGCTCACCCCGCCAGCGCTCGCCGTTCGCTT
>JAASFZ010000744.1:0-12484 GCA_023334075.1 Globisporangium nunn | reverse complement strand
TGACCGCCGCATTCCTGCGAAACCGCTGTCCAAGTCGCTCGAACATCGACAACAAGTCGCCGATTGAGGTGTGGAGTGGCAAGGCTCCACTACCTCGACTATGAAGATGAAGATGACGACTTCGAGTACGAGTACGAAGATGAAGACATGAACGAAGGTGCGCAGGACGGTGTGCGCAATGACAGCAGCAGTGATCGATCTGCTCAACCTGCTCAACCAGCGCAGTCGCAAGCAGAGCCCCAGCCAACCGGCAGTGTGGAGCATATCAGCGGAGCGAAGCGTCACGATACGTCGCAGATGATATACTATCTGCTTTTATTTTTTTCTCAGGACTGGGTATGGAACTTGTGGAATATGGATCTTGTATATGCTTGGGTCTATTACGAGTGTTATTCCAACGCTTTCGTCAAAGGTTTGTCCTGGTGTTTTCACTGGGATTTAGTGCACGTACCGGTTTCTGGCGTCTGGGCCGCTTCAGGACCGGTTCGCTGGGATTGCTTGTTACCTCAGCTGGATCGCGGGAAACTTTGTTGAGATTTCTTATTCATCGCCGAGAAAGGGAGGTGGATTAAGCTGAAGTCCACGCTGGTTTGTGATTTAGGTGGGGATGGCGGGGTTGTATCTCAACCTCAGCCTGTTGTAGCCACATAATGTACCGAAGGTAGGAGGAGTGTACGCGAGGGCCGATGGCTTGTCGCGCTAGCTTGCACTCGTGAAGCGCATCGGTTTGTGGTGCCCATCTACTTTTACCTTCTTCGTGATGAGGAGTGACTCATACACGATTTCCCGTTATCCCTTCGCCTATGCTCTCGTCTTTGTCAGCAGACACCAGCGCGTTCACGAGCCCTTTGTGCAAACTGCGTGGTTATTGATGCGCTGTCACTAAAGGCCCTTGTGCGCGACTGGTTCCTTTTCTCCTCGGTGCATATTTTCATTTGGCACTATTCATTTACACCAACTTTCACGCGCTGGCTGCATCCATCATTTGTATGGCGCTCATCTTCTTACACATCTTCCCTCGTCTTTCTCTGCCCAGTCTCCAACCTAACTCTGTGCATTTGGTTGGAAATCTTGGCGTGGCCGTTTTGTTGAAAAATCGTGTTTATCTTGTAGTGTGTATTGAAAACACGCTTTTCGATACATTTATTGGTACGCCAAGCTGTAGGTTCAAGATGTAAAACTCTCCAGCATGTTGGAGAGCTGTGAGGATTAAGTTCACTTGGCATTCTGCTTTTTCGTGCGGCGGTGGCTCTCAGGAGAGGGCGCTTGTTCGAGCGCAGAGGTTGTTTGCTATTACTTTCCCCTAAGGTTTAGGAGGTGGAGTTTTACCTCTAGATCGGAGATTTACCTATCCATTTCACTTGTTGGCGGGTTTTTGGATTAATCCATTCACCCACTTTGACACACCAACCTACGTCAACACTCGAATCTAATCGCTCTCAAATCAAACTTGCCCTGGTGATTACTGCATCCTTGTGCCGGTGAGTGTTCAAGCTCCAAGTTTCTCGCGAGAGCGTCTGCTGCGGCGCGTGAACGACGTTGATGCAGGTCGGGTATGTCGGCGTGTCGCTCATGTCCGTGTTCTGCAGCCGGTCGAGAACTCGGGCGATGCAGATGAAGTAGCTTGGCCAATATAGCCATTTGCTCTTGTAAAACGATTTCGTGGTTCATATCCTCTACAAGAGCCCGATTTGAACATTTGAACCTCGCGCCTTCCCAATGCAAGAATAGAAAAAGCAGGAGACCTGGGACGCGGGTGGTGCTCTCAGGTGCTGGAGCTCCACGCATGCCGACCGAAGTCGCGAAACGCAAGCAGCCGAGTGCCACAGCGGCTGCAGGCGCGTGGACGGACGAGCCACCAACCAAACGGCGCATGGCGACGACGAGTGTCTCGCGCTTTGGCTTCAAGGCGCCTTTGGCGCTGGCAGGTGCACCACCGCCGACGCTGGTAGCCAGCAACCAGAGCGACAACGAGACGGCTACAGTCAATGTGAAGGTGGAGACGGGGAATGAGGTGCGGAGTGCGTGGATGAGTGAATGTTTATGGGAGCGGAGCTAGCGGCTCACGCATGCGGCACATCAATGGTGCAGGTGATGCGCGGCCGCGGGCAGCTGACAATGGCGGAGAAGGCACTCGCGCGGCCATCACTGGCGCGCAGAGGCTCCAACCAGCTGCAGCAAAGTGCGACGCTCCCGACAGCGTGTGTAGTGGCGGCACCTGAGACGGAGCAGCTGCCGCTACCAACGTCCGTCGGGCGTCTGCAGGTGAGTAAACTCAAGACGGCAGCGCTGTTGGGCAGAAAGGCGTCCGCGCTGCCAGCGCCGAGTGCGACACGCAGCGCCATCGCTGCGCCACCCAAGCGGTCGCCGCGAGGCGCAGGGGACGCCAGTGATAGCAGCGGAGCTCCGCCAGTCGCGCTGCCGCCCGCCACACGCGTCCGCGACGCGTTCGCTGGGGCGTTCGCGGCAGACCGCGTCGAAGCGCTCGAAGAGTTGCTCAAGTTCCGCAGCAAGGCGAGCAAATTCAACGCGAAGGCGCGACAGGACGAGCAGCTCGCGTACATCCGACAGCTCAAGGCCGCTGTGCGCACCGTGTGCGACGAGGTGCGATCTCTACGAGAGTTGGAGGCTTGGAGCCACCTGCGTACTGACTGAATTAATACCTGCGGATGACGGTGCGACTCGTGTAGATCCGCAGCTACGACGCGACGGTCGGAACTGTGGACGACAAGCTTCAGAATGAGCGCGCTGTCGTCGAGCGGCGGCTCGCGGTGCTCGAGGAGGCGGTCAAGAGCAAGGAATCGATCCTCTCGCAGTATCAGGATGAGCTGAGTCGCCTGCGCCACAACAAGGACGCACTGGACTCCCAGGTGCAGACGCTGCTGCGGGAAAATACCCGCCTGCACGAGTCGGAGCAGCAGTCAGCTAAGGCAGTGATCCTGCTAGAAGAGAACGCAGAGCGGCTCCAGACGCAGCTGCAGCACGCACAGAAGCAGAACGACCAGCTGACACTGGAGCTCAAGTCCCAGCAAGCGTCACTGACGGACCGCGTGCAGCTGTACGAGGAGAAGAAGAAGGAGCTCGAGCACTTTTACGAGCGGAAGGACTCCGAAGAAGAGAAACGGTGCGGGTGATTTGTCAAAGGCGGTGGGTGTGACGAACACGCGTGTACACCCAAGCGCTGACGTGAGTTGAGCTTGTGCAATGAACAGCAAGAGCAGCAAAATCGAGCGCCTGCAAACGACTCTCAACAACGTGCGCGAAGAGCTGGCGGCGGCCAATAAGGAGAAGGAAAACCTCAAGGACCGCGCAAAGGACTGCGAGAACGAGCTGAAGCAGGAGCGCGAGCGGCGGTCGCATCTGGAGATGGAGAAGTGCACGCTTGACGCGCAGAACCAGTCGCTCGAGATGCGGCACGGCGCTACTGCAAGCGAGATGAACGAGCTTAAGGCCAAGCTCAAGCAGAAAGAGGACGAGATCATGAAGATGCTGACGACGATGACCGAGATCCAGAAATTCACGTCGTCCGCCAACACGAAGCTGGAGGCGGAGAAGAAGGAGCTCGTGGACAAGATTGAGGGGCTGCAGAAGACCGTGCGCGACTTCGAGCGGTCCGAAGTTGAGACCGCCGGCACGCTTCGTGATCTCAAGAAACAGCTTGAGGTGAGTCAATTTTTGTGGAGAGTGTATCATGTACCCCTGCGGACGATCTCTGATGGCGTGTGTGCAGGCGAACGCAACTTCCCGGAACCAAGCTGAGCAAAAGGAGCAGGAGGCGCTCGCGAAGCTCCGAGACGTTGAGGCAAGCGCGCAGGAAAATGCGCGGCAGTTGAGCGTGGAAATCGGTGTTCGCCAGATGCTTGAAAACCAAGTGCGGGAGCTGCGGAACGAGCACGTCGCGGTGAACGCTCAGATGGAGGCGACCCGGTCGGAGATGAAGATGATGCAGCTCTCGAGAGACGATGCGACGAGCAAATTGGGTCTTCAGGCTGCGGAGTTCGACGCGAGGCTCGCGCACGAGAAGCAGCTGTTCCACCGCGAGCTGGAGCGGCTGCAGGAGGACAAGGTGAGCCTGGAGAGCGAGGTGAAGACGCTGCGCGAGCGAGTGTCGAGCGTCCGCGACGGCGATCTCGAGGAGCTCTGCACCGTGAAGCGCGAGGCGGAGGTGCTCCGCCTCCGGCTGAAGGAGCTCTCGAACCAAGGGACGCAGACGGTCGCACAGAAGGACAAGCTCATCGAAGAGCTTCAGGAGAAGGTCAAAGCCGGTGATAAGCTGCGCAGAACGATGCACAACACCATCCAGGTGAGGCGAAAAAGGAGACGTGGATGACTTGACGATCTCCTATGTTTCTCAGCTGACGCTTGTTATGGTTGCTTGCACGCTTAGGAACTGCGCGGAAATGTGCGCGTGTTCGCACGAACGCGGCCGTTCCTGCCGTCGGATCGTGCGGCGGGAGTGACAGATCTCATTCCTGCCATCTCTTGCGAGTACGACGGACAGACGATGAAGTTGAAGAAACCTGGCAAGGCAGGCTCGAACACGGAGACCGAAGCGTACTCGTTTTCGTTCGACAAGGTTTTTGCGCCGTCCATGGGCCAGGACGCCGTCTTCGAGGAGGTTTCCGAGTTCGTGCAGTCGTCGTTAGACGGATACCACGTCTGCCTCTTCTCGTATGGGCAGACTGGGTCCGGGAAGACCCACACGGTACACAGACTTGAGTTGTTGACGAGGTGCTTTGCGTTGATGTGGAAGTGTGTCTGATCGCTTCCTTTCCTTTGCTTGATTGATTTTACACGAGCAGATGCAGGGCAGTGGAAACGGTCAGATGCGGGGTATCATCCCGCGCTCGATCGAGAAGGTGCTGCAGGAGTGCGAACTGCTCAAACTCCAGGGGTGGACGTACACGGTGCAGGTATCCTTTTTGGAGATCTACAACGAGACGCTGAAGGACTTGCTGGCAGGAAAAGAGCAGGCGGAGAGCAAGCTGAGCATCAAGAAGGACGCAAAGGGCGGTGTGTACGTTCCAGACCTGACACTCGTCGACGTGTCGGCTATGGAGCAAGTCGAGGCGCTGATGGAACGCGCGAGTCGCGCCAGAAGCGTCGCGTGCACCGACATGAACGCGCAATCATCCAGGTCGCACAGCGTGTTCACGCTGCACCTCCAGGGCGTGAACGACGCCGAGGGTGTGTCGCTGGACGGGAAGCTGAATCTCGTCGACCTCGCTGGCAGTGAGCGAGCGTCGCGGTCGAACGTGTCGGGCGACCGTCTGAAGGAGACGCAAGCGATCAACAAGAGCCTCAGCTGTCTCGCCGACGTGTTCACCGCGATCGGAAACAAGTCGTCGCATGTACGTTGTGTTCACACGTGTGTGTGGATGAATGCATTGCTGTTGGTACGTGGATACGATGGACTGACTTGTGTGTGTTCACTCATGGCTGCAGATCCCGTTCCGCAACTCGAAGCTGACATATCTGCTCCAGTCAAGTCTGTCAGGTGACGGGAAGACCCTCATGATGGTGAACCTGTCGCCGACGCTCGAGTCTGCGAGTGAGAGTCTCTGCTCCTTGCGGTTCGCCAAGCAGGTGAACCAGTGCGAGCTGGGGAAGCCGAAGCGGCAGATCAAGTCGAGGAAGGACGCGCAACCGCAGTGAACACATCACATAGCCCAATGCAAACTATTTTATGAATCGTGTAAGAATGAGCCAACAAACGATAGCGCGCTTGTTACACATACACATATTGCGTCTCTTGGCTTCGTTGACCATCCATGGGGCCGAAGAAGGAGAAGAAGGGCAAGAAGACGAAGGAGAAGAAAGGTGCGGCAGCGGATGCTTCTCGACTGGCGCATCGGCTTCACCTGATCACTTTCTCGCTCCTTGCTGTCCAGACGATGGCGCCGAGAACGGAGGCGTGCTCACGCCAGAGGAGCAGGCAAAGCTCTTCCTGTCGGCGAATCGGTCACTCCAGATGCAGCTCGCGGAGCGCCATGAACTGGCCGTAAAAGCCATGGAGTCCAAGCGCGAGCTGCAGGAGCGTGTTTCGGACCTGCAGCGCGACTTTGAGCGCGAGCGGGTGGAGACGTTTGGGATCACGCAGGACATGACGCGCCAGTACAAGAGCATGCAGGAAGAGCTACTGAACCGAGTGAACACGCTCGAGAACGCCAATACGGATCTGCGCGACCAGCTCGGTTCGTGTATTCGCTCCATTTCATTGCGGCGGTCGTGCTTCTCGTGTCGCTCCTCCTTCACCCACCTATTTCATCCTGTTTGCGCACTGCTCAGAACTCGCGCGCGTGAACTTTGAAGAAATGAAGCGTGAGAAGGACCGCGTGATCGCGAGCAAGAACAGTGAGATCCAGGAACTGAAAGCCAAGATGGAGGAGATGGCGCAGGAGTTCGGCGACATGCTTAAGGAGACCCTCGACAAGATGCGCGAGCGCATCGAAATTACCAACACGAGTTTCGAAGGCGACGGCGGTACGCCCATGATCCGGCGCCTTGAGGAGTTCAACCTCGGCTCGCCCACTAAGATGTAAACGAGAGAGCGCGCGTTCGTCGCACCATTCACTTGCTTCTTTTGTAATCGCGTGCGCTGCGCGGTGTCTTGTATGCCATGTGACTTTGCGCCGAACGCACACAAGTCGTTGAAATGGCGCAAACCAAACGTGATCAGCACCTCGAGCAGCGACTCCCACAATGGCAGCAGCTGGAGCCTCAAGTCGCGCATGAGCGGGCTAATGATGCGCCGCAAAGACGGACACATCATAACCCACGATTGCACTACGCATGTGATGAGGCAAGGCATAGAACTATCCAAAAAGAAAACGTACACAGCATTCTTGCCGTGAGCCTGCTTTACAAGCATCAGCAACACAGCAGCATTTCACAGAAATACTGCATCATGATATGGTATAGTCACTCATAAGGTACCAGTAGCAGGAATCAGCGCACTTGCGCACTTTTTCAGTCAGATTTGATAGCATATTTTATGATATGAATTTAAATCGATTCTATTTGCATGGCACAGCGCATTAAGTACGTAAATGTAGGCGGACATTATTCTGTCATAACTAGCTGTAGACTAGTAAAAATGCTCACTATGAATATCGCAGCCCGCAGCGTAGTAGTACGCATAACGGCTGTTCTGGAGTGAGAAAGCGAAAAGTTTGTCACACAAGAATTGTCTGAGCATGTGAGTAAGCAAAACAACGATTGAGCAGTCTTTGTCGTATGAACAACTCGACTGGATATGTGTGTGCTAAATTGCATCACTTCAGACTTGCCGGTGTAGGTCAGCTGCGCAGTATTTGGCGTACGAGTGAGTGTAGATGCTAACTGCGATAGACAAAACATCATCTCATAAAAAGGGCATTCTGTGTATATGCAGGCGTGTAGTCTTTAGTGAAAGAAACACGCTTTTATTCCAGAAAGGAGCGTATTTTTGTGTGCTTAAATCGCGCAGTATCTGATGCAAGAGGACGTATTTACTGCTTTGCCAGCACAAGCGGATCATAGTGCCAAAATGCCGGGTTCGCCCAGCACCCGTTAACGCTCACTTGAGCTCCACATAGTCAACTATTGACGCCCACAGACGCCCTCAAACGTGGTGTAGACGCCCTCAAACGAGCTGTAGACGTCCACCACTGTTCGTCATCATGAGCAACGCTTCAGAGCACGGCGAGCTGACGCTTTTCGATTGCCCGCGCGTGCGGCGACGCGAGTATTGGCAGTTCATCAAATTGGTGGCCCCCACTACGGTGCGTCCTGCCGGCCAGACGCACTGGCTGAGCCAGGACGCCAGTGACGCCTTCTGCCTCAAGTGTCAGCGGCTCTTCCGCTTCCTCAAGGGCTCGAGCAACTCGGTACGGCGCCACATGGAGCGCTATCACGCCAAGGACCTGCAGCGGTACTCAGCTGCTGCCGCCGCCGTTACTGCTCATGGTGCAACGAGAACTGGCACTGATAATAACGCGGGTGCGAATGGCGACAGTGCGCGACGGACCAGCACCGGCAGCAGCAGCAGCAGCACACCCAATAGTAGCAGCGTAGCTGCCGCAAAGAGCAAGCTGATGTCCCGCAAACCCAAGCGCCAGCTGCCGGAAGACGCGCTCGAACCGGATTCACCAGCCACAGCTGCTACTGGCAACGCCAAGAAGCACGCGATGCGCAGCGGCGTCACCAGCTTCGGCTCCTTCGAGCAGCGCAACGCGGCGGAGCTGCTCGTCAAGTGGCTCTGCTGCAATCTGCGTCCGTTGGCAACTGTGGATGAGCCAGGCTTTGCGGATTTTGTGCAGTACCTCAGCAGCAACAGCAACAGCAACAATAGTGGAGATGGGGACACCACGCAGAGCTTTGTGCTCCCGGGAAGCGAGGCGTTGGGTCATCGTTTGGAGCTCATGGTGGAGAGCGCCAAGTTCGAGATCAGACAGCGCGTAAAGAAGGAGCTTGGCCCCCTCGCGCTTTCAGCGGCTCTTTGGCAGCCGCGACAACGGCAGGCGGAGGGCTTGGAGTTCGTCGCGCTCTCTTGTCACTCGCTCACAGACGAGTTCGAGCGGAACGCGTGGATGTTGGAGGTGGTCCCGCTTGAGGGAACCGCGGACGAGTTTATGGCGCGGATGACTTCGGTGGTGCGCGACTGGGGGCTGCAGAAACCGCCGCTCATGCTTCTCTGCAACGCCGACGATGAGCGGATTGAGAACAGCGGCCGTGCGCTCGGCTTTAGGTACTTCCAGGACATCGGGGCGTCGTTGGAGCAGATTCTGTCGCAGAGTCCCGGACTCTTCGGCGGTGCTTCGAATGGTTCGGACAGCGACTCTGCGATTCGCAATGCGTTGGAGGAGCTGGGAGCTCTCGCCAGCGGCTTGCATGAGATCTCGACCGCGCGCGAGAAGCTGGAGGAGATCTTCAGCACAGTCGGAGGGGGAGGTTTGAGGCTCACAGCGTACGCGGCAACGAGCTCCTGGACCGAGGTGTTCGCATTTCTCTCGCAGGCAGTGCTCTGGCAGGCGCCACTCGATCTCTTCTTTGCCTTCGCTGCCACTCCGGACGGCACCAGGCTACTGGATGATGCGGTGGTGAGCAAGCCGGCATCGAAGTCGTGGTTTGTCGCCGAGGCGCTCGTCTTGATCCTCCGCCCTTTCCACGAGCTCATCGAAGTCGTCGCCAGAGAGAAGACGTGTTCACTGCCGTTCCTCGTCCCGTGTCTGTCAGTGATCAAGCGGCAGATTGAGCGAGAAGATCTCTTGGAGGAACTGAGACTGCGGTACCGCGCGGTGTCGGCGCCCGACGTCCTCGATGTGCTTCCGGAGCTGCGTGCGTTCCAAAACCTCGTGCTGAGCGCGTTCTTGAGCCAATACGATGCGATCTGCGGAGAGTTTCAGTGGTGCGCAGCGCTCGACCCTCGATACGCCAAGCTGCGACATTTGAGTGAAGACGAGCGCGAGCTGTGCAAGCTGGCACTCGTCGAGCGCGCGATGGAGCTGTTCGTGAGCCAGCTACCTCCTGTGGCGTCGAGTGAGTCATTGGGCGGCTTGGGTGGCGACTTTGGGGGTGAGCTAATGTACAGCGCGCGCGCACCCACGCCGGCGGCGCAAGGACTGATGCATCGACTGCTATATGACGATGAGGAGGACGTGGCGACGTCTGAGGTGCTGTCGCGCGAGTCTGAGGTCGCGCAGACGCGGCTGTTCGTGGAGAACGAGGTACAAATGTACGTAAGCGAACACCAGCTGCGCAAGACGCGCGTGGCGTGTCCGCTGCAGTGGTGGCGGGCGAACCGCGAGCGGTTCCCGTTCTTGGCGCCGCTCGCGCGCGTGTGGCTCGGGTCAGTGGTATCGTGGCACGCAGGCTCTCCGTTCGCTCTCCGGCGCTCGTTTCCAGTCGAACTCTGTGTGGAGAGCGCGGCCTCGGAGAGCCATGGCGGATTGCGCCATCCAAAGAAGGTGCTCGCCGACACGATCTTCCTGCACGCGAACGCGCAGTCGAGCTCCGAGTCATTCGTGTAGCCCCAGCAGCGTCTGCTTCAATGAACAGATGAAGACACTATGTACCATGTAAACTGGCACATTGGTACTTGTAATGGCTACACGTTGTGTTTTGGTACCGCTTCGAGTGGTACACCACCAATTCGCCCCACAAACAAACAAGCGAACACATTCGCTTGACATCGTTAAACGAACAATGAGCTCGTCGGCTGCGCTCCCGAGCGCGCGACGCGGCGGCAAAGGCGGTGGCGGCCGCGGCCGTGGACGAGGTGGTGGCGGAGGTCGTGGCGCTTCTTCTTCTTCTTCTGCTGCTGCTGCTTCCACGCCCAGCACGCAGCCAGCAGAGAAAAACAAGCGCAAGGCGACGACTGGTGGCAGCGGTGGTGCGCGGACGCGGGGGTCGACAGCACGTGGCGCCAACGCGAGCGGCGCCGCCGTGGTGCGCAAGGTGCTGATCCGCAACATTCCGCACGCGGCGTCGCAGGAAGACGTCTGGGAGCTCGTGGCGGCGCTCGGTGTGGCGCGCGAGAGCCTCTGGCGCTTCGTGGCCGGCCGCGTGCGTGGCGGCAACCGCGCACCGGCGCCAGCGCGCATGTACCTCGACCTGAAGAAGGACCACGAGCTGGCGCGCAGGCTCATCGATACGCTCAATGGTCACGTGCTCGGCGGCGGCGACGCGAAAGGTGGTGGGGGTGGGCGGCGTGGACGATAGTGAGTGAGAGGTGGCGCTGACGCTGGCGGTGCGCGCAGACGGCCACAGCGCGCTCGAGGTCGACTTCGCGCCGTACCAGAAGGTGCCGCGCGAGAAGCAGCGCAAGGACGCCAAGATGGGCACGATCGACCGCGACCCCGAGTACCTGGCGTTTCTCGAGGAGCTCGCGAAGCCCAAAGAGGTTGGTGAATGGGGTGGCTGCTGTGCTGGTAGTGGAATGAGACGGAGCGCACGACGGCTAAGTGATTTGGGGTGTGTGCTTACGCAGAAACTGCCGAGCGCAGAGATGGTGGCGGACTCGGCGGATGCCGCCGCGGCGGAGGTCGTGGAGAAACCCATTGCGGCTCTCGTCAAGTACTTGAACGAGCGCAAGGTCCACAGCCGCGATAAGGGGAAGGTACGACGCGCGGATCGTCCGGTTGATAGATAGATACTATGCCCACACCGATGGCCGACGTATGGGGTATTGTCCAGGGCAAGAGCGCGAAGGCGTTTGAGAAAGGAGCGAAGCGCCAGACGAAGAAGAAAGAGGTGCGCGCACTCCGACGATTACTGCACAGGTGGAAATGCGACGGGCGCTGATCACGCGTATTTTTTTTATCCACGGGACAATCAGAAGCCGATCAAGGAGAAAGGCAAGACGCCAAAAGATCGCCGCAAGGAGGCACCAGCGGGTGAGATTCGGTGGGATATCGTCGTGTATTCTAAACATTGGAGACTTACTCTTCGTCTACTCTACGCGTACTCATTAGACACCACCGCCAAGTCTCGGAAGACCCGCGCCACGCGCGCCAACTCGTCAAAGGCTGAGGCGGCATCGCAGGCGAGTTCGGCGTCAGTTGAGCCGGGCATGGTCCGCATCATGGCTCCGAAAGCTGGGTCGAAAGCCACTGCCGCTGAAAGTGGGCGTCCTGCAGCAGCAACTTCGAACGCTGCGGCGTCCATCACTGGAGGAGGCGGTGACGCGAAGGAGAAGGGGAAGAGAGAGAAGGCCACCGGAGGTGGTGCAGCCCGCGTTCGCGGCGGTAGCAAGAATCAGCGTCTCCCAAAAGAGGCAAAAACTGCGGACGCGAACGGCGAAGCGAAAGGGAGCGGTGGTGGCGCTGCTGGCGAGGCGAAGAATCAGCGACGCCGCGAACAGAAAAGCGGCGGTGGTGGCAGTGGCACCAAGAAGGAGAGTGGTGGTGGCGTTAAGAAGGAAGGAGGCGGCGGCGGCAAAGGCGGTGGAGATCGGGTGCGTCTCCAGTCGTTCTTGATCTCATCAAAATCTCTGTTGCGAGGCAGACACGAGTGCCATCTGACCGCTTGTACTGAACGATCTTCTCGCGTGCAGAAGAAAAAGGCGTTTGTTCCGAAGGAGATCAACAACCAAAGCGGATGATCGGGTTCGGAGGCTCTCGGCTCTCTGGATAACCAGCACCGTGCGCTGACACACAAGCGCGCATGAACGCAACTCTTGCTGCGCTCTGTTGCGGCGTATGGGAAGGGTGCTGCTAGCTGCTGCTGGTGGTTGGCTGGACGATGCCGCAGCGTCTGTTCTCCGGCTGCCTTCCATTGATGAACGTCCAGATCACGACAAGGAGCACGAGCAACTGTAGCGCTGCTGCACTTGAGAACGAAGGTCTGAGCACCAGAGGAGCAGACCAGCGGAGGTCTTGAAAGGCTTGAGGCTGACGTACGCGAGGTCTTTTTTTAAATGCCATTCGATTGATTCGCGCACGTGGTTCCTTGGCGCACGTGGTTCTTTGCGTCGTCAGACTACCTACCTACTCCTCTCTCTCTC
>JAASFZ010000743.1:0-12485 GCA_023334075.1 Globisporangium nunn | reverse complement strand
GCGCAGGCGGCGCCCGTGCTTCACAACTTGTCGTTCTCGATTCGCGGTGGTGAGAAAGTGGGTATCTGCGGCCGCACGGGCGCAGGCAAGAGCTCGCTCCTGCTCGCGCTCTTCCGCCTCATCCACTGCTACGGCGGCCGGATCGTGATCGACGGTGTGGACATCGCAGGACTGGACCTACACGACTTGCGCTCGCGCATGGCAATCATTCCACAAGACCCCGTGCTGTTCGCAGCGAGCATTCGCTTCAACTTGGACCCGACAGGCGAAGCGACCGACGACGAGCTCTGGAGCGCGATCCGCAAGGCACATCTGCATAGGTTCATCAGCGCGCTAGCGGGCGGGCTCGAGGCGCAGGTGCTCGAAGGCGGCGACAACTTCAGCGTCGGCGAGCGCCAGCTGCTCTGTCTCGCGCGCGCGATTCTGCACAACTCGAAGATCTTGTGTCTCGATGAAGCCACGGCGTCGATGGACCACACGACCGGTAGGTTCGCTGCGACGACTTTGCCGCGACACCGCTACTAGTGGTGGTGGTGGTAATGACTGACCGTTGGTTGCTTGCTGCATACTACCAGACGCTCTCATCCAGGAGTCGATTCGCGCCGAGTTCGCGTGTGCGACCGTGCTCACAATTGCGCATCGCGTGGAGACGATTCTCGACTATGACAAGATCCTCGTGCTCAAGCGCGGGCGTGTGATCGAGTGCGGCGCGCCGTCTGAGCTGCGCGCCAAGAAGGACGGCGAGTTCGCGTCGATGCTCAAGAAGCCGTGAGTACTGGCTGGAAGAGTGTTCCTTTCATTTGACTACGTTGGTTTCGTTGTGCATACATGGTCGAGGACTTTATCTTGCGCTCCGTTGAGTTTGCGCACAATGCACTTGTACGTCACAAGTGTCAAATGCGCTCTTCGGAGGCTGATTTTCAGGTGCCTGAACGGGTCATCTCAACAGCATGCGAGCGAACAAGCTCGGTGCAAACATCGGCAAGTGCATCTTCGGAGCTCCAGAGATCTCCATGCTCGGATGCTTCGTCGGTGAGACGGCGTGCGAACCGATCCCGATAAGGCGAAGGCCACAGTCGACTGGCCGACACCGCTGTTGCTGTGCGCACTGGAAGTCGGCTGATCACCGTTCTCAAGAGCAATCCGCTTCACACGTCCGAGTCGACACCTTTGGCTTCTCGCAAGGCAGACGCAGGGCACAGGGCTGTGCGTGCGCCACTCTCATTACTGCTGCTTGCGATGCGAGCACTCGGCGCACTCGAAGCCTCCCAAGATGAAGGGTGAAGCGACCCATATCAGCGCTCCCACTCCAGCCCAAGGCGGAGGGAACGATCCCTTTCGGCCTCATTTTGTGTTTTCTTCGCCAGGACACACCCAAGATCGCTCGCTGCCTCGAGCTGCCAGGTGCCAGCGCGATGAAGATGCTCTCGATGCTGCTGCTCCTAGCGTCGCTACCGGCGGCTCACGCGACGCCTCAAGCGGCGACGACAGTGGAGGCCCGAGTCCTCTCCACGCTGCTTCAGCAAGAAAGTGCTCCTTCTCGTCACGCGAGCATCTGGGAGCCGGCCTTCCCCTCATTTGAGTACCCGAGCGAGATCTCGAGCGAGGAGAAGTCTGGCGGCAGGCGCAAATCCTCTGGACGGAGCACCGCCATTGCTCTTCAGTACGGTGAATACTCGTACATTGCGGAGATTTCGCTCGGGACGCCACCACAGACGTTCCGGATGGCGCTTTCCATGATGATCGACACGGTGTGGATCCCCAACTTCCCGTTCACCACGATGAACCGCTACTACAACGACTCGCAGTCGAGCACGTACACGCCGAACGGCACCGCGTTCGTGTATGGTTCTTTCAGAGGCTTCTTGTCGCAAGACACGATGCGGATCGGCGACCTGGAGATCGAGAACCAGGGCTTCGTCGAGATCAATACTATCAACAGTACATCGCCGCCGTCGACCAAACACTCGCTCTATGACGGAGTCTTCGGTCTCGGGTTCGGGCTCCGTGGCGATCCCAGTCAGATCAAGATGCCGTTCCACTCGCTCGTGGACAGCGGCGTGCTCAAAGAGCCGCTCTTCTCGCTCTACCTTAACAAGGACGCTGGCAACGGAGTCTTGACGATCGGGGACGTGAATGCTAGCCACTACACTGGCGAACTCGCGTACGCAAAGGTGGTCCGCCATGACTCATGGACTATTGAGCTGGACGACATCCGCGTCGGTAACCAGAGCTTTATCCAGAACCGCCAAGCGAAGATTGCGACGGGCTGGTACGGACTCCAAGGACATACAGATGATGTTGCGGCGCTCGCCGAGGTGGTCGGGGCCAAGCGCGGTGATCTGCTCTACGAAATCGACTGCTCGTCATCGGGTCCAGACATCGAGATCATGATCGGCGGTGCACGCTTTCCGCTATCCAAGAGTGACTACACGGGTCCAGTGATGAGGCACGACGCTAACGCTGGTCCGATGTGCCTGTGGGCGATCCAGGATTTCAGCTTCGTGAACGGGTGGACGATCGGAGATACGTTCCTCGAGACAGTGTACTCGGTCTTCTATTGGGGCGACCCGGAGCACAAAGGTCGCGGTCGGAAGGTGGGGTTCGCGCCGCGAGCGTGAAGCCCACGTGAAGCGTGCGTGCTGAAAAGAGCGCAGATCGACTCGTAGGTCTCTGCCGCGAGAGCAACGGCGGCTTCGCGATGGCCTGGTACTCGGTGGTAGCGGTATGAATGATTGAGGATGGCTTGATATACAGTGTGCTGCGCGCGTTCGCTCGATGCGTGGCAGAGCAAAGAGGCTTGTGCGGTTCGTGAGCGGCGCTGGTGGGCCACCGAATGAGACCGGAGCGACAGACTCGCAAAGCAAAGAGGCAACAAGAAGAGCAAGGAGAGCAAGAAGAGCACATGTCGGCTCGCGAGGCTTTAGATCTTAGACTCTTTGACTCAGACAGACAAGCTGAGACTGCTGCGGCAGCAGCAGCCGAATAAATAGGAACTCTCGGCTCGAACGGCCGAGCGAGCGAGCGAGCGGCGTTGCCAGAAGAAGAGCGGCGTTGCCAGAAGAAGAGCGCCGGCGAGACCATCACGACGACGACGCAGCCGACGACAGGAGGAAGCTCAGCTGCAGACGGTAGTTCAGCCCGCCCGCAGACTGCTGCTGCTTCGTCTTGACTGGCACCACTGCAGACGGCGCGCGGCGCGCGAGACCCGCAGCGCTCGGAAGCCCGCAGCTGATCTTGCCCGTGCACATGGAGATCTGCGCGCCAGCCACCACCTCCGAAACCTTCGCGAGCGACCCCACCACGCGGTACAGCGCGCCGAGAAAGTCGATGTCCGCCACCAGACTGCTCACGAGACCGTCTGGCGTCACCACGAACGTGTACTTGCAGCTCACGCACACGACGTTCTCCACGATCGTCCGCAGCACCTCCGCGTGCTCACGGCGTGCCAGCTGCGGACACAGCACCGGCGCCAGGTCCGCGCGCAGGCGCAGATGCAGCTCCGCCGACACCTCCACGACCGACAGCTCGCCGCTCGCGCGCACGCGCATCGACGTCGGCTCGAGCAGCGTCGACCAGAAGAAGCCGCCGTACAGCCGCCACTGCTCCGCGAACGCGTCCACGCCAGACACGTCCACGCCGCTCGCGTCCGCCGCTATGACCTTGCGCAGGAACGCTTCCTGCTCACCCTGGTGGATCGCCGAGTGGCCGTACTTGAACGTCTCGAAGTACTCGCGCACGACCTGCAGCGCCAGCGCCGAGCGCTGCTGCGTGCGCTCGCTGGCGTTGCTGCTGGCGTTGCTGCTGGGGTTGGCGTTGCTGCTGGGACTGGGGTTGAAGGCGGCGGCGGCGTAACTCAGACGCTGGCGCTTGGCACTGAGCGCGGCCACCATCGCCTGCAGGTCCTTCACGTCCTGCTCGAGCGTCGAGAGCTGCAGCTTGCGCTTGGCGCGGTGGCGGCGCTGGTGCAGCCGGTCCTGCGAGCGCTTGCGGTCGAGCTTGGCGATCTCCGTGGCGGCTGTGGCGGCGCGGGCGTCTTGTGCGGCGGCGGCGGTGGCGTGCGCTGCGAGAGGGCTGTTCATGCTGGCTGGGCGCTGGCTCTGGAGCTTGCGAGAGAAGCGCCGTGGGTGCACTTGCTTCCAAAGAGTGAGCGACGTGCGCGTGCGCGAGTCGGCGAGTTTGCTTGTGAAGAAAGCGAAAGTGAGTGAGGTGAATGAATTGGTGTGGAGATGGTGTGGCGCGCCGCGCAGCCACATGAAAAGCGAGAGGGCAGGCAAACGAGCCTCGTCGTACAGCAAAGTGGAAGTCTCCACCACTGCAATAGAATTTGCCCTCTCGTAGTTCTCTCTATTTCTTTTCGCAAGACAGGACAGAATCAAGCTCTCTTATTGTGAGCACACTCACCACGCCTCCGAGTTGGCAGTAGAGTGTAGTGGTCCACACAAACCGACTGCGACATTCCTGACACAAAAGCAGACGAGTCAAAGAACAAAGGAGAATATAATTTCATTCTCTCAGCGAGTCAGTCCGAGCTGTCGTCTCGCCTCGTTTGACTCCGACGTCCTTCTGTCTTCCCTGCCCACCATGGTTCACGTTCGAAACTCTCGAGACGCCCATGCAAACTCGCGCTCGCCGTTCGCCTGCACTGTCTTGCTCGTGCATGCCAATGGTGAGTGACACCACCTCTATCGTCGGCGCCCAACAGCCCCGCTTCCGTACAAGCGGCTTGCAGCGCTGCAAGCCTAACGCCGCCAAATTGCCAGATTCAGATACTGTCTCGCGCTCTTTGCACACACACACGCACACATGTGCACACACACACACACACACACACAGCCAAAAGCGGATCCCCTTCGATCTACAAAGCTTGTGATGACGCGCCCGCTCTCTCGCGCGGCAAGCTTTTCACAGGCAGGCAGGCAAGCACGCAGCCTGCCTGGCCCGGCACTGTGCGCGAGAAACGACAACAGCAACCCGAAGCTGTCGACGACAAAGGTGCGATTGTCCGACCGACTTGACCAAGTAGTGCAAACACCAAGACCCATGGCCAAGACCAGCAGGCTCACAAACGAGCGAGAGCTGCTCAAAGCAGTATACAGACCGATAGAGCCGACGAACACAGATCACAGAGAAAGCAAGACCCACCGCCCCTATCGCCGCCCCCCCCCCCCACACACACCACCACGACGAAGGCTGCCGAGTTCTACTCTGCCATGCGACTCGCTCGAGCAGATACTGTAAACTGCGAGAGCGAGCGCGAGGCATGCAGGATCAAGAGAGTTCGCGCCACTAAGGCAGCCAGGAAGAGCAGGTGCGCGCCAGATGGACCAATCGAGTGAGCTCGGACTTGTGCGTGACTTGTGTCGAGAGTTCGCGTCCAGCACCGACCGACGCTTTCCAGTCTTTCTCACTCGCGCTTCGCACCTGCACGCTTGCTCTCTTTGGTGCCTTCCTGTCTGCTTCCTGTTTGCCGCACAAGCAAGCAGAGCGGAGAAACGAGCTGTCAATGAGCTGGAAGGGGGAGGGGGTTGACGAGATTCGTGACGCGTGGTTGGTCAGTCGATAATCAAGTGAACGATCGCATTTCAAGTTCAGAAGAAAAGCAACGAAGCAAAGTGAGCGAGTGAGTGAGTGTGTGTGTGTGTGTGAGAGAGAGAGAGAGAGAAGGAAACAAGCCCAAGAATCCGTCTCGAAGACCATCGCCGAGCTCTATTGCGCCGACCATCATCATCATCATCATCGCTAGCCACACATTTGGTCGTCTTGCTAGCCAACCATCGACAGCCGCGACCCTCTCTCCACGTCAGCGCTCCCAGTACTTCGAGCCTGACGTCATTTCCACGACACCTCAGCCAGACACACTTTTTCTCCAAACACAAGCAGCGGCAAGTGAGAATGTGAGAATGTGAGAATGTGAGAACGCGAGGGTGAGAACGATGCGAGTCTCGAGCAGCGCTCGGCACTAAAGCCGCCTACGAGCCGCAACGACGAGATCGAGGCGCTTAGTCCCCTTGGTTTGTCTGTCTGTTTGTTTGTTTGTTTGGCGGAGTGAGAGCCAGAAGGAAGCAGTGCTGCCGCCACTGCCAAACGAGCAGGCAATGTCGCGTGTGGCAGCGGGCGCGTTGGAGCCACACAGAAGAAGCAATGTAGCAGTAGCGATGCAGCAGCAATGCAGCAGCAATGCAGCAGCAATGCAGCAGCAATGGAGTAGCAACAACAAAAGCAGAAGTAGCAGAAGTAGCAGCAGCAGCAGCAAAAAAGCAAAGCAGGAAGCAAAAAGCAGCAACAAGCAAAAACAGGCGACCCCAAAAAAGAGGCAGGTAGTTGCGACGCCTGCTAATGCGAGGGCGAATTCGATTGCATCGCGATCCGTCTCGTCTCCCGTCATTAGGCACTCGTCGTCGTCCAGACTTGGACAGCTAACAAGCGACAGGAATGAGTGAGGTCAGTTGCAGACAAAGCCGGTGCGCTCTGTGAACACAAGTCGACTGACTTGTCTGTCTGTGTGTGTGTGTGCGTGTGTGTGTGCAAAGAACCACGAGGCTGACTGATGGATACTGACTCCTATGGAGGATCCCGCGTCCACCGCTCCGAACGCAAACACAGCCATCGTTCGCGCTCCCCGTTCGTTCGTTCAGCCGTCATTTGCCGATCCGCTGCGTATCCGCTGCTGCTGCTGCTGTTGCTGCTCTCGACACGCGAGGTGCTCTAGCAAGGTACCCTTGTGCTCCAAGCGATCGTATCTCCACAGTGAGCTCCCTTGCTCGCTCGCACCTTCTGATCCCATGGAGCTCCTCGCCTTGCTGCTTTTCCCGCATCTCCCGTCCTATCGATCGCTCCTTCCTTCCTTCTTTCCTTCCTGCCTGCCTCATGCCTCCTGCCTGCCTGCCTCCTGATAGCGCTGCTTTGGAAGACGACAAGGCAGCGAGCGATCTGCCTACCTGCCTGTTTGCTGGAGGTTTGGTGGGAGGTGCCAGCGCCCGCCTTCCTGTCTGCTTGCCTGCTTGATGCTCGCTGTGATACTCCCGAGTGCGCGTTTCGTTGCTGCTGCTGCTGCTGTTGCTACGACGTGTTCTACCGCTGGTCATCGTTCTTGCCTTTGCGGACGTGCCACGTTTCAAAGTGCGAGCGCAGAGCTCCGCGTGCAGCAAGGCATGCACGACCTGCATGCCCACAAGGAGGCAGCCGTGAGCGAACGCTCAGCTCGGTGCAAAGGAACTCGCGTGACTGCATGTAAGAGAATACATCCGAGGCGCGTAAGCGTCGCCGATCCTCCTTCGCGGTAGCATCAACAGTAGCATCGACAGCAGAACGGCGCGGGAACAGTGGTCGACTCACCCCTCTGCACTGTCATCTGCACCAGCGCACGCTCTTCTACCGTCCATCAAGGATCAGCGTAGCGGCAGCAGCAACAGCAACAGCAGCAGCAACAGCAACAACAACAGCAGCAGCAGCAGAAACAATAGCAGCCGCAGCAGAAGCAGCACCCACCCACGCGTCCCACGCACACCGCAGAATCCTGCCGAGCGCGAGCTGCTGGCGCTCGAGAGCAAATCGCGAGGCGACGGCCTGTTTGTCGCTTGCCGTGCAGCAGAAGAACGCTCGCTCCGAGACGAAGGAGCGCGGGGAGGGCGATGATGGTCCACTCGAGGAGGCGACCGCGAGGGAAAGCAAGGCGTGTCGAGGCAAGGCAGAGCGAGCAAAAGCGGGGTGGCGAGAGAGAGATAGCGGGCCAACAAGACACTGCAGCGAGAAAGCGAGAGTTTGGCAGCAGGTGTGTTTGCTGCCACGCTGGCATCTGACGGGCGTCTGATTGGAGAGGGGGACTGAAGCAAAGGCGATGGATCGCTCGCTCGCTCGCTCGCTCGAGTGATCGAGTGATCGAGCGAGTTGCTGACGTCAGCCGCGCTTTCCTGTCTTGTTTTGTTTGACTGTCTGCTGGCGTCAGTGATCCCTCCCTCCTCTTCCTCCTCTTCCTCCTCCTCCGTCCCTCCTCCGTCCCTCCCTCCATCCCTCGCCCCTCGCCTCTGACGAAGGAAGGAGCGAGTGCTGATGGCCGGTCGAATTCCATTGCAGATCGCCTTCTCGTTTGCTCTCGCTTGCTTGCTCGCTCACTCGCTCGCTCGCCGCGTCGCCGTCGTCTTCTTTGCCGCTCTTCTTCCTTCTTTCTTCCGAGTGAGCGAGTGGGAGCTGCGTGGCGCATGACTCCAATGACTCCAATGACTGCAAGGAATGCAAGGAATGCAAGGAATGCAAAGAATGCAAGGAATGCAAGGAATGCAAGGAATGCAAGGAATGCAAGGAGTGCATGGCGGCGGTGACGGTGGGTTGGTGGGTTGGTGGGTTGGTGGCAAGCGAGAGAAAGAAAGCTGCCGAGCGGCGAGCGGGCCGCTCTGTCCGACCACTCAAGCCAGCCAACCACGCACTTGATCAGCTCGCAGCAGCTCGCAGCCACTCCTCCTCCCTCCGACTCAACCTGCTCCGTCCTGAACGGAAGGAGCGTGGTGCTTCGCCCGCTCGAGCACCTGAGCACCTGAGCACTCCAGCGCTGCTGGCTTGCTCGCTCATCAAAAGGCGCGCGTTCATTTGCTCGCTCGCTTGCACGCCTGCGAAGCCTTCGCGCCTTCGCGTCTGCCCGCCTGCCCGCCTGCCCGCCTGCCCGCCTGATTGCCTGCCTGCCTGCTCACCTGCGGTGTGGATTCACGGTCCCCCGCTCTGAACTCTGCTACTCGCTCGCTCGCTCGCTCGCTTGATGTTGACACCGGGATCGACAGGACACCAGCTTCACACAAACTCTGCTCCAACCACACCAAACTACACCAATCAAGCTTGTTCTCCGACAGGATCCATGTACACATCAGCCGATCCAATCGACCGCTTGCTTGCTCGCCTGAGCGACCGACCGACAGACCGACCGACTGACTGACTGACTGAGGCGCGCAGCGTGCTGCAAGTACTGTGCCAGTAGGCAGGCAGGAGCACGTTGCAAGTCGACTCGATCGAGCAGTCGGGCAGAGCTCGCACGAGCGCCGCGTAGCGCTGGACGTCGAGACGCGCGATCACGAGCGGCACGGACCCCAAAGCTCTCGCTGCTGCCATCGCCACGAATCTAGAGGTACACTTGCATCCAGGGATCGGCCCACTCTCGGTTGCCAGCCTCGCTCGAGGTGTGTGGGAGACGCCATCGCTATACCACACCGCTCGCCAGCAGTGAGTTGGTCGGTGGCCCACGAGAGTCAGACAGACAGCACGCTTGGCGTGTAAAGCACGCGGGTTAAAACTCTTGCACGCTTCGCAAAGGAGTCAGTCGCGCGAGGCGGGTTGGTGCTCGGGAGCGACATCCAGCTAGAGTGGTTGTTGGTCCGAATGCGTGGATCCTTCCCCTTCTTCCGAAAGCTACTCTCCCAGACTCGCTCGCCCGCTTCGATCTCATTTGTTCGCTGTCTGCTTGCCGACCATTGCACATCATCAACAGCGCCGCAACCTCCGGCGCGTGTGGCATCATCTCGCACACGCAGCCTCCCGCTTCTCGCCGAGCCTCTCTCGAGGATACCACTGCCGCCACGCAAGACGCAAGACGCAAGACGCAAGACGCAGGACACAGGACTAAAAGTTCCAAAGCGGCCAAACGGAGCGAGAATCCTTCGCGAGCCGATCGCTCGCTCTCGCTTCCTGCTGGCGTTCTCGTGCTGGTTTGACTTTGACTGTAAGAGAATCCCTCCGCATCTTTTACGGAGAACACGCGCGAATAGTACGACTGCTCCTCCAGGTCCTACTGCTGCTGTCTGCTGCGTCAAAGAGCAGTACAAGGCGAAGATTCTGTCGAAGAAGACCGAGGCTGTGGCGGTTGTGCGGATGGCACTAATGCTGCTGCTGCTGTTGCTGCTGCTGATGCTGGTGGAAGTGCGAGATAGCGAAAGACAGCGTACTTGGAGACTCGTCTCGTCGGAATCCATCGTCCAAACACTCGCTGGAGAGGAAGCGAGCGGATGACCAGATGGATGGCTTGAATCGAGATGCCGCGCTACGCGCTTCGCTTGCCACCAACGCACGCACGACCTTCGGCACTCGACGTCCAACGCACTGACCTCCACCGCACTCTTCGAGGCGGCAATCAGGCAGCCCGATGTTTGATATCACCGAGGTTCGAGCTTCGATATGCGCGGAGATGAAAAGATGACGAAATGGGGAGCTCGAGCAATCTCGCGCGGCGCCGTCCGTCGTTCCTTCTCTCCTTCCTTTCCCTCCTCGGGTTGCTGGCCGCAAGAAGAAGCCACCGTGCGAGGCGTGCTGGAAGCAACGGGACGAAGGATGCTGTCACCTCGTAGCGCTATGCACAGCCGTGGCAACACGAGGGTGCATGAACGATCTCGCGGATGTTCGCACGCTCGAGTGCTCGAGTCGACATCATGCGCTCCAAGCGAGTCTTCGGCAGGCTTCTGCCAGCTTGCTAAAATGTACTTTTGCTTCAAGCCGGTGTGGTTTTTCTTGCACAGCTTCATCGAACTCCCCCCACTTCTCGGCGCAGGGGGTCTTCTTGTATCGCCACCCAACCCGTGCTCGTTTAACCCGAATCTCACCCACCCAGCCAACCTTGAAAGGACACTCCCTCCTCAAGACACCGGTCGCGGTCGATGGTGGCGCTCTCGCCGCTCGCGACGCGGGAGGCGGCGGCGCGCGCCTTCGACGAGCTGCGCGTGGCCGTCGGCGCGCCGCCCGAGCAGATCGCCGCCGTCTTCCGCGCACTCAGCCTGCAGCGCGCGCTCGGCGTGGGCTCCGACGTCTCCGATGCTTCAGGCGCCGCCGACGCCGACGCCGCCGATGCTGACGCCGACACGCGCTTCCAGCGCCAGGCGGTCGCCTACCGCTTCCTCTCGTCGCTGCCGCTGGCGGACGGCGCCGAGTACCGCGCCGAGCACGTGCTGGCGACGCTGCGGCCGCTGCCGCCGAGCGCTCTACCTCCCGAGACGCGCGCCAGCGCCATGCTCGACGTGACCGTGGCGGGCGTGGAGCAGGCGCAGCGCGCGCGGGGGAGGCCCTACATCAACTACGTCCTATCGGTGCGCTACTGGCTGCGCGCTCCGCACGTCGTGCGGCGGCGCTACAGCGAGTTCCTGGCGCTGCACCGCGCGCTGGCGACCCTGCTCCCGGTGCTGCCGGCGCTGCCCGCACGCCACCGCGTGGGCTGGCGCTGGACGCACATGCTGCATCCGCAAGCACAGAGCTGCGCGCGCGCGAAAGAGCTCGCGCAGTACCTAACGCGCGTCGTGGCGCTGCTCGCGGCCCGCGGGCTCTTCTCGCCCGACGTCATGGACTTCCTCGAGATCGACGTCGGTCGCGCGCGCGCCCACGAGGAGGCGCTCGCCGTGGGCTTGTTGGCGCGCGCCTCTGGCGCTGGCGTCTACTATGTCATGTGCAGCCGCTGGCTCGACGCCTGGAAGAGGTTCGTCGAGAGCGGCGCCAAGCAGCAGCAGGAGACGCAGGAGGAGGCATATGAAGCAGGCGATCCGGCGCATGCCGCCGATGCGCGCGCACGCGCGGCGCAGCCGACACCGCCCGGCAAGATCTCGAACGACCGCCTGCTCGACCCGAGCACACGCGCGCCCAGGACCGGCCTCTCGCCCGCGCGCCACTACCGCTGCGTCAACGCGCCCACGTGGCGTTACCTCTCGCGCGTCTACGGCGTGCGCGGCCCCGCGCTCCCGCGCCAGCAGCCGTCAATCTACGCGCAGGCTGCCGCGGACTACACGCACATCGCGGCGCTCGTGCAGCCGCTCGTGCGCGGCTTCCTCGGCCGCTGCGCCGCACGTCGGCGCCGCGCGCATGTGCGGCTGCAGGACCCGCAGATGCAGCGGCGCGTGGCGGCGGCGCAGCGGCGCCAGGTGCTCGAGGATCGCCTGGCGGCCGTGCGCAAGTATGTGGACGTGCGCGAGTTCCAGGCGCGGCACGTGGCCGCCACGCGCATCCAGCGCGCGTTCCGCCTGCATGTGCTGCGCGCGGAGCACAAGCTGCTGCTCGCCGAGTCGGCCGTGCCGACCGTGGACAGCAGCTTCCAGCGGGTCGAGGAGTACCTGTCGCTCGAGGAGGTCGGGCTGCTGAGCGACCCGCGCGCGCGGCTCGCGCACTTCCTCGTGACGCTCAGCAAGGGCGTACCCGTGCAGAAGCTGCGGTCGCGCCGCAAGACGCCGCGCTGGCGGCTCTTCCAGCTCGACGCGATCGGCTCGGAGCTGCGCTGGCGCTCCAAGAAGCGCGCGCACGCGCTGGCGTTCGCGGACGTCGAGAGCGTGACGATCGAGGCGCCGCTGGCGCTCAAGGCGGGTCTGGGCCGGCGGCGCGCGGGGGAACTCGCGCAGGGCGTCGTCGTCCGGTACCGAGGAAGAGAAGGAGAGAGAGGAGGCAGCGGTGGTGGTGATGGTGGTGGTGGCGGGCGTGCAGGCCGAGCCAACGACAACGACAGCAGTCCGAGCAACCAGCGCAGCGCCGGG
>JAASFZ010000742.1:0-12501 GCA_023334075.1 Globisporangium nunn | reverse complement strand
GACAGAGGAAGCGGCGAGTGTGTAGTGCGCAGCGTCGGCGCGTTGGTCCGAAGATCCGTGTGCAGTAGGGTAGTCGCTGTGTGGTTCTTCCAGATGCAGATCGAACCCGTCTTGGTGTACATGAAGTACCAGATCGTCGTTTTGGTCCAGACTATCTTTGTTAGTGTACCTGTGTGCCGGTTTTGTACCAAGGCCTTCCTGTACCGGAGCTGTACCTGTTCTTTTTTCATAACGAAAGACAAAGTTTCTAACCGCACTTAACCATTCGGAGAGAGCCGCAAGGAGTGTGACCACCCAAGCACGCGCCCTTGCGAGCGACGCCTCTTCTCGCCCGCCGAGAGCCCCACGCGTAGCAAGCAACAGATCGCCCATGCGCCTCGCGTGCGTCGCGTGCCGCGTGGCGCTGGCGCTGGAAGCGCGCGGATCCGGCGCATCGGGGCCGCTGGCGCACGCGGAAATGGCGCGCTGCGGATCCTGTGGCGGTCTATTCCACGCCACGTGCAGCGGACTGGGGGCGAGTGACGCCGTGACGGGGAAGGCGCCGGCGCCGTTCACTTGTGCGCGATGCGCCGGCGGAGGCTCCGACGCGGAGGCCGAGCAGTTGCCGCTGCTGGTGCCGGAGGAGGCGCTGGCGTTTCTGAGCGACGCGAGCGACGACGCGAGTGACGATGGGAGCGACGCCGATGTCAACGCACCTGCCAGTAAGCATATGCCAGGTGCGACCTACTCCATCTCCGAGAGTCCGCTGCCTGAATTGTGCAGCGTCTGCAAGAAAAGCGCTGGCGACGCCAGCGGACTTGCGGCGCGAGATGGCGCGTGGGTTTGCGTGATGTGTTCCGCCGCCAGCACGAAGACACAGCCCGCGAACGCGGCAGATGTAGCAGCAGCCGAGCCGGCCGGCGAGAACGAGGAAGAAGAGTCGCAGGAGCTCATGACAGTGCTCATCTGTGACGGGTGCGAGAGCGAGTTCGACTTCGCGATGCTCGACCCGCCGCTCGCGGAGATCCCGGCCGGCGACTGGTTCTGCCACGCTTGTTCGAAGAATCCCCAGGCTAGCACTGCAGCAGCAATATCAGCTGCAACAACTGAAGAAACGGCGCTGCCGATGGTGAGCATCACAGTGCTGATCTGCGACGGCTGCGATGGCGAGTTCGACATGGACGCGCTCGGGATCCCGCTCACGGAAGTCCCGGAAGGCGACTGGTTCTGCCCGCACTGCGAGGCGCTGAAGAAGAGCCAGGCAAAGACGAAGGCGAAGAGCTACCGGGAGAAGAAGAAAGGGAAGCGCTCTGCCGCCAAAAGCACCGCGAGCGTTGTGCCTCCTGCACCATTGGCGGTTGACGCTGTCGCTGTTCCTCTCGCAGAGGAAATCGTGACGGTTCTGATCTGTGACGGGTGCGACGGAGAGTTTGACGCTGCTCTGCTGCACCCGCCGCTGAAAGAGATCCCGCAAGGCGACTGGTTCTGCGGTGTTTGCAGCTTGAGCAGATCCGGATCGACGAGGCGGCGCTCTTCCAAGGCGACGCAGCAATTGTCGCCACTGCCCACTGCTCGCAGCCTTCATCCAGGTTCTCATTCCCGCATTGAAGCTGGGAAGGAAGCAAACGAAGTCGACGCAGACAACGTCGAGATACATGGCACGGACACGACGGTACTGGAGAACGACTTGCCAGCGAATTCGCGTGCTTCGAGGAAGCGCAAGCGGTCGATCGGCTACCAGGCGAAGCGGAGAGGCAAGTCTGCGAAGAAGAGTACGGAAGAACTCCCGAGCGTTATCCCAGTCGGAGTTGTTGAGACGGACACCGTCGAGTTCGAAGCGAGCGTTCCCGGTATTTGCATTCCGCAGCCTGTCGTCTCGGTTACCAGTGCCAAGCAGAGCGACGCAGGCGGCACGAACGGCCATCTGTCGGTGCTCCTTTCAGATGACGACGGCGATGAGCCCGAGGACGAGGCAAACGACGCCGTTGTAATCGTGTGCGATATGTGCCTCGCTGACTTCAACATGATCGACGTCGTCGGGAACGCCGCGAAGACTGTTCCTCCGCGACCCTGGTACTGCAACAACTGCGTGCGAAGCCTGAAGCGAACGCGCAAGAAACGGCAGCGGTTCTCCAAGCAGATGCTGATGGAGATGCAGATCTATGGTGAGCTGCTTCGCCCGACGTCGGCGAAGGCGTACGACGTGAAGGCTGCTGCGTTGCGTGGGAAACCGCCGAAGACGACCGTCGAGCTGAAGAACTTGTTCGAGCTCGTGGGGAGACGAGTGGGGATCTACTTGAAGTGGGACAAGCACTGGGTCATGGGCCGCGTTCTGTCCTTCGAAGCAGGGCATCCGTCATTCCACCACATCGTTCGCTTTGAGGATGGGGTTGAGAAGTCCCTCCCGCTGTATGCGTTCCCACTGATCATTGGGACGCGGAGCATGGTGTACGTGAAAGTGCCAACGCTGCAGAATCAGTGGTGGCCGGGACAGCTTCTCCGCTTGAACCCGCTGGCGAAGAAGCTCTTGCTTCCCGACGAAGAATGCGTCTCGGCGGTGGCGAACTACCGCCTTGTGAGCATCTATGCGAGCAGCGAGTGTAAAGGGACGACGCAGAATGTGTCGTGCTGGGTGCCGAAGCACCTGTGCAGATCCCTGACCAGGTTCTCCCCTCGTGCGGTCGAAAGTCTGACCGACGACTTGGAGACTCCCCACGTCGGCTCGAGCGACTTTAAGATGTCGTTTAAGCGTGCGCTGTCCGAGCCCAAGTGTGAAGAGGAGGTGCTCAAGGCTGCGTTCCAGAGACTGCTCAAGCACGTTAGCAAGCAGGGTGCGGACTTGTGGCAGGAGTTTGGCACCGCGTTGGTTGGTCTGGAGCTTGTGGACACGTCGCAAGACGATCAAGCATCGTCGATCGTTGCAACGCGCTTTGACGCCGACATGAGCGCGCTCGTGATCGAGAGCTGTGAAGGTGAGAGTCGCAGTGTGCCTCTCCGAGACGACGAGCGGCGCTTCTTCCTGCAGAAGTCGTCGGACTTTGCCGAACTCGCGGTTCGCTTCTCGAGCACGAGCATCGCAGAGGCTGAGAACCTCCAGCAGAACGCGACGCGCGCGGCACTTGATGCGGCGATCAGCAGCATGCCGATCAACCACGAGGAGATGCAAAGCCGTGGGGAATCACCGAGCGACGACTCCGGCGAGACGGCGTGCGCAGTGTGCTTGCTTCCTGCCGAGGCAGCGTTCGAAGGGGCTGTGGACGAGGCGAAGGAGACGCTCGTGGAGTGTGCCAAGTGCACGCAGAGCTTCCATCTCGCGTGCTGCGACCCTCCACACGACCCCACACCGCTGGTGAATGAAGATGACGGCAGCGCGATTCTGGAAGATGTGAAGGCGGCGTTCGTATGCAGCAAGTGCACAACGTGTGTCGGCTGCTCGAAGCGATTCAGCGAGCACGGCGATTCCGTCGGCGAAGGGAGCACCGAGTCGAGAGAACCGAGCTGGTCGCAGTGGCGGTTGCCGCTCCAGGTGGCGGCGCTTTGCGCTGCGTGCGTCCCGTACTATCACGCGAAGCAATACTGCACGGTGTGCCTGCAGGTTCTGAGTGACGATGCTGTGGTGACGAGCATCAATCTGCACTCATGCTCAACATGCCATCAGTGGGTCCACACCGCATGCGAGCCCGATCCGCATCCAGCGCTCCTGGCGTGCAAGAGCAGCGCCGAGTTTGAGCTGGATGTGCAGTTGGAGCTGCCTGGCGTGCCTGCTGCACTGGCGTCGCTGGGTTTGAAGCCGATCGGTTCGAGCTCCTCAAGCAGTGCTGTGAAAGAGACGGCTTTGGAAGTGCAAGCGAAGGAGACATCATCTGCAAGCGTAGTGACAGGCGAAACCGAGAGCGAACCGAAACCCCTGCGGCTTGCAGAAGAAGACTTCGCGTTCGCGCTGAAGTTCAAGGACACGTACGACCCGAAGGCACTGAACAAGTACGAGTGCCTCTCGTGTCGGAAAGTGCGCATGCTGCAAGTGATTCACCGGATGAAAGCGGAAGACAAGCTGGAGCTGTTCAAAGAGCCCGTAACGAAGGCGATCGCGCCGACGTACTTCGACGTCATCAAAGAGCCGATGGACTTGAGCACGATGCAGAAGAAGGTGCTCGCGAACGCGTACACGCGCGTTAACTTCCGCGACATCCGAGACGACTTCGAGCTCATGTGCCTGAACGCCGTGACGTTCAACTCGAAGGAGCGCGATTTCTTGATCTGGCGCGAGGCATGGCGCTTTTATGGCCAGGGCCAGCGGATTCTGCGCCAGACCGCACCTAAGAGCCGCATGAAGCACCGCGGAGGGAAGTACCACGACGCGTTGGTCGCTGCGGCGAAGCGCCAGCTGCCAAACAACTCGGCACTCGGGAAGACTGGGTTCGAACCTGGCGACGACGAGCCTTCAGGATCGACGCACGGCGACAACGACGACGACGTTGACATGTCTGAAGACAAAGGTGCGTCAACTAAAGAGCGTACAAGTGCGCATGAGACAGTTGACGGCGTGTCGTCATCCGACGCGAAAGCTGTCTCTCAGCTTACGAGCGCTGCCAACGGCAGCCATCCACCGATCAAGTCGGAGAGCGGATCCAGCTCGTCGGATCTGCCGGGCGTTGCGGCGGCGCCGCTGGCGAATGGGTCGTCAAACTCGTTCGCTGCGCTGGCTGCAGACCGGAAAGCATCGCAGGCTGTCGAGACCCCGGTCGTGCTTCAATCCGAGCTTGGCGAACCACCCAAGCCGCATTCCGCACTGTCAGTATTCAAGATGGTGCAAGCGCGCGCGACGGCGCATACGTACGCGTGGTTGGACATGTGTCTCGCGTGCGGCAGCGCTGGGATGGCGAAGGAGATGATCTTCTGCGTCGACTGCGGCGAAGGCTTTCATTCATTTTGCGTACCGGGCATGAAGCCCGAGCAGATCGACGAGAGCGACCACCTCCAGACGTTCTGGCGCTGCCAGAACTGCAAGATGTGCGAGATCTGTGGCCAACCGGGCGGGGACGGCAGCGAGCTGTACTTTTGCGGCTGCTGCGAGAGCGGCTTCCACGGGTCGTGCTTGGTTCCCGCGATCAAAAAGCCGAGCGATGACGAACACTTTGATGGCGAGTCTCGCGACGGGAACATTCCGATTTACTGCGCGAGCTGCGTCAAGTGTCAGGAGTGCAGTCGAGAGCACCAGGAGACGTCGTACAGCTTCGACCCGGACAACTGCCTCACGTGCAGCCAGACGAAGAAGTTCGAGGCGACACTGAGGCGCGAGAAGAGCAAGCCACTAGCTCAGATCTGGATCACGGATGCGCGGGCGCAGAAGAAGGACAGCGAGAAGTGTCCGATGTGCAAGCTGCACTGGACTGCGGAAGACGAAGAACTGATCCAGTGCGATGCGTGCGAACTGTGGGCGCATCCGAACTGCGACTCCCGTTTGACGAAGGAGCCCGAGCGCTACAAGAGGCTCGTCGAGGATCCGAGCGCTCAGTACATTTGCGAAGTCTGTCGGCGGAAAGAGCGAGAGCACTTGTCGGGTATCCCGAACGTCTGGAAGTGCCAGCTTCTCGTCGACATGGTCCAGCAGAAGCGCGCGCAAATGGACGCGACGTGGCGAGAGGCGCGCGAGCAGCTGGAGCAGGCGAAGCAGTGGAAGTTCTGGCGCGATCATACGCCAGTGTACCTGTACATTCTTCGCCTTGGTGAGGAGTGCCTGAAGAACCTGGCGTTCCGGAGCGTCAACTTCCGCTCGAACTGGTCACGGTTCACGAAAGAGCAGGAGCTCACCGATAGCGGCGCTGTTCTTCCAGCGTGGCTCGTGCAGAAAGCGAGTCGGTACTTGCGCTTCAAGCGGTATGCCCGCGGTCCGCGAGCCGCGCTGCGGCGCCAGGAGCGGAAGGCGAGCAACTTTTACTCAAAGCACGGAGTTGAGAAGCACAAGGACGTGAGCATCGTCTCGACCATTGTGTCAGAAGCGTGCAGCTGTGCGGCGCTGCTGGCGTGTGTCCACCTGTTCTATGGCTGGCGCCCGCTCCCAAAAGTGGCGCTGCATCTGCTGAGTAGCGATGCCGCGACTGAGCAAGGCCACGAGAGACTTGGTGCGCCGATCATGAAGCTGCTAAGCCACGGCGGCGGCGACATGTCGCTGGAGGACGAGATCGCGATGATCGACAAGCAGTACGAGCGGCGCGTGGGCAAGAAGCCGATGGCGCGGGACCAGAGCGAGGCGGGCGACAGCAGTGCGCGTGACCATTCCCAAAAGGTTTCGCCGTCGAGTTCTGGAGCTTCGACTTCTAACGAGCAGACGAGTTCCGTCGGTTCTGATGTGAAGCTGGCAGCTGCGTCGACACCAGCACATGCACCAACGACAGTGACTTCATCGTCATCCCCAACAGCTCCGTTAGGTGCAGGTCTTGATGCTACTGGAGCAGAAACAGCAAGATCGACATCTCCAGCAGCCGCGCCATCAACGCCGACTTTAGCAGCTGAAGGAGTGGCAACTGCATTGACAGCTCAAGTATCGATTCCACCACCACCAGCAGGAGAAGCAACAGCACCAACAGAAGCAGATTCGACAGCTCCAGGAACGACATCCGCATCGAAACCAGCCGAACCAGTGGCGACAGCTAGAAGATCGACAGAGCCAAGTGCCGCGTCACCAGCGCCAACCACGGATTCGACCGTGTCTGCAACGTCTTCCTCAACTGCCTCTGGAACCGAACTAGTCCCTTCCATCTCTGCATCAAAGCGACCGGTCAAGATGACGAAAGCGGCTCCTTTGAGCGGCTGGCCATCCCCGGAAACCCGCGACAGGTCAAGTCCGGACGCGTCGCCTGCGATCCAAGCAGCGAACTCAAGACCCAAGTTCGTCGACAACCGTTTCTGCGCGTTCTGCTTCATGATCGGAGACGATTTGATGTGCGGGCGCCTCATCTACACGGACAAGGACCAATGGGTGCACGTGAACTGCGCACTGTGGTCTGTCGAGGTGTTCGAGACCGCGGAGGGCGTGCTCCAGAAGTGCCAAAAGGCGAAGAACCGGAGTCGGCTGATTCGGTGCGACGCGTGCGGCGTCCTGGGCGCGAGCATCGGCTGCGCAGTCTCACGGTGCCAGCGCCACTACCACTTCCCGTGTGCGTACGACGCTGGGGTCGTCTTTCTTCCGAACGGCGACACCGTCTGCTCGAAACCGGACCACATCGCGATTGCCTCACGCAAACAGAAGATCACGGGCACTTCGAAGCTGCCTGCTGCGATTGCCGGTACTTCTATTGGCGTGGCCGACAATAATGAAACAGCGAAAACGAAGAAGACAAGCGATCCGATGCGAGCTGACGGTCGCGTGACTGCAGCTGTGAGCGTTGGTGAGCAGGATCAGATCGTGACTAAGATCGAAGCTCAGAACGCGTCTACCACCGGCTTGAATGCGGACGGCGACGAGAAGCGCGAACAGAGTGAGACGACAAGTGGTGCTGCGCTTCCGCTTATCGAAAGTGCAGCAGCAGCAGCAGAGCAGCAAGCCAGCACGGCAAATGCGTTGCCAGCAACGCCAGGTGCATCTGACGACGCAACTGCCCATGTTCTCGAGGTTACGAAGGAACAACCAGCACATCTTGGGGCTAGCGCGCTGGTGCTTCCTGTTGTCGACCCCACGCCGGAACCTCGTCGGCATCTGCGCAGTGATCCGCCGATGGTGGTGTCGGATCTGAAGAAGCAGGGCTCCAAGTCTCGGAGGCGTCCGAAGCGCACGCAGTGCATTCGACTCGGCGCACTCACCGTCCAGTCGTTCGGGCACATTGTGGTGGGGAACCCGTCGTTCCACTGCCGAGACGCGATCTATCCGCTGGGCTACCGCAGCACGCGGATTTACTGGAGCGCGATGACGCGGGCGTCGCGCTGTTTGTACGAGTGCGTCATCACGAACACCGACATCGAGGAGCGGATAAAGTCTAAGAAGCGGAAAGACCGCGACGACGCGGACCACGTAGACTCGCGCACGCCCGCGCGCGCCGTATTCAAGATCGTCGCATCGGACGACCGCGAGCGCCCGATCGTGGCGTTCTCGCCGGAGGACGCGGTCAATGAGCTGCGGAACCGCGTGGCCGCGCTGTACGAAGACCCGCACTGCTTTGGGATATTAGCGGACAAGAACCCGTTCCTGACGCGCACGTCGTGGGCCTCGTACGGTCTAAGCAGTGCGCACTTTTTCGGGTTTGGCATCCCGGCGGTGGCGAAAGAGATCGAGCAGCTCCCGCACGCCGCGACGACGAGTATCGATCGGCAGATCATCTCGAAGAACCTTGCGAAGAGCGAGTCCGGGGCTCCACGGAAGCGGCGCTTCGACTCGATGGATCGTGGCGATGCTGATGGCGGTGCAGGCGAGAGCGAGGGCGAGGCGTACGTGTTCACGCAGCACCTGCCGACGCCCAAGCAGTTTGAGGATGCGCTGCGCGCAGTGGAGCAGCTGGTGGTGGCGGACGCGCGCGCACGGTTGTCGTCGGGCTCGTCTCGCACAGACGGTCTCGAGCGGGACCTGCCGCGCGACGGCGACGCGCCGCGCGTGGCTCCGCTCCGCCGACGCCTGAACAAGCAGGCGAGTCGCGAGCCGGAGACGCTGCTGACGTCAACAGTGACGGCAGCGGCGAGCAGCAGCAGCAGCACGACTACGGGCGCTGCCAGCTCTGGGACCAGCGGCAGCAGCGGCACCGCTGGCGCTGCTGCCAGTGGCGCCAGTGCGAATGCGAAGAGTAGCAGCGGCGGCGTGCCGATGGACCTGGAGCACTTGCCGATCGCAATGCAGTACCGCGAGCTGCGGCGGCGACCGTTCGACGAGCGCCTCGAGGTGCGCAAGTCCAAGATCCACGGCTATGGGCTGTTCGCGAAGGAGACGATGGCTGAGGGCCAGATGATCGTCGAGTACCAGGGCCAGGTGATCGCGCAGGCCGTGGCCGACGAGCGCGAGAAGCAGTACGAGGAGATGGGCATCGGCAGCTGCTACATGTTCCGCCTGGACGAGAAGACGATCATCGACGCGACGCGTGTGGGCAACCTCGCGCGCTTCATCAACCACTCGTGTGACCCGAAGGCGTACGCGCGCGTGGTCGTCGTCGAGGGCAACGAGAAGAAGATCGTGATCTTCGCCAAGCGCGCGATCGAGGCTGGCGACGAGGTCACGTACGACTACAAGTTCCCGATCGAGGACGAAGCCATCCGCTGCGACTGCTCGGCGCCCAACTGCATTGGCCGCATGAACTAGGTCGGTAGGAGGCTACTGGAGGGTGGGGTGAAGGAGGGAGGGAGGAAGGGAGCAATGCGTGCATGTCCACTATGTGTTCTGCGAGACAGACAATTCTATCCAGCATCATATTCTATTCCACAGTGCCGTATTGACTACCATTGCTGTCTTCAGTAGTCAATTGGTTTTTAAATCGCGCGCCACTTTTTTCCTTCGCCACCCCGAGTTTCTATCAAGAAAACCAACCACCATGAGCCTGGCGTCGACCGCCGACGGCAGCCGCTTCACGCACCTGCTGCAGCCGATCCGGTGCGTGGCTCCCCGTCCTGTGTACCTCGTCGCACGCGCGCTCTCTTGCTGACCGCTTTCCCTGTCTACCAACTAACTCAGCGACCTGAGCCAGAACTGGAACATCGACCTCGCGCAGGAGCTCGAGGAGTACCTGGACGAGCTCGAGCACCTGAGCATCGCGTTCGACCCGGCGGACGATGACGCAGGCGACGGCGTCAATGTGGGCGTCGCGACGCGCGCGCAGCAGCAGCGCCAGGCGCTGGCGGCGCAGGACGGACCGCGCGTCATGAACTTCGCCGAGGCCGCGCTGCTCATCCAGGGCACGAGCGTCATCTACAGCCGCAAGGTCGAGTACCTCTACGCGCTGGTCTTCCAGACGCTCGCGCACCTCACGCGGCAGCAGGGCGACCCGTCGTCCTCGGCGGCGGCGCGCGGCTCGAGCGATGCTATCGATGGTGACGGCGACGATGCGGGAGTCGCAGTAGACGATGACGCACTCGACGTGTTCGCCAACCCGCTGCCCATCGTCGACGAGCTCGACGAAGCGCGCAACATCACGCTCAAGACTGTGGGCGCGGAGACGCAGCGCCAGCGCAGCGGCGGCGCCGCCAAGAGCAACACGAACATCCAGTGCGTCCTGGCCGTCCTGAGCATGGACGGAAGTCTGGTTCTGATTCTGATACTGAAATATGGCTGCCACGTGCAGGGCGTCGATCTCGCTCATGGGGTCGCTGATTCCGGACGAACGCGACCACGGCGAGACCTTCAAGCTGCTGTCGTGCAACTTGCACGCGAGTGGCGTGCTGCTGCTGGACGAGACGAGCAAGAAGTACCTCGGCGTCACGAGCGCTGCGGACGACCACGGCGCTCATGGCACTCGCAGCGGCTTCGGCGCCGATTCGCGCAGCGACCCGGCGGCGACACTCAACTTCGACAGTGTGGCCGACGACTTCTTCATGGACGGCGCTGACAATGACGACGGTGAACACTACCTGAACAACGATGACGCAGGTGACGTCGACTACGGCTACAACGGCGTCGAGGACATCGATAGCAATGATGCCACTACAGCTGCTACATTTGCTTCTGCTGGTGGGGATGAGGACAATGCAGGACGCCAGGTGTCGTTCGCAGCAACAGCGTCGCGAGCGTCCGAGCGCGACCCGTGGGCGCCGCTCGACCCGTACGACGCGAGCGCCGCGACGTCCCGGCCATTCCGCAAAGGCCGGTCGTACCCGAAACGCAAGAAGAAGGCGAATAGCAAGCGTAAGAAAGACGACGGTGACGACGACGATGAGCCGGTCGACGGACTGGACGATCCGCTGTTTCAGGAACGTTTTCTGTTCGGCGCAGCGCGTCCGCAGTGGACGTCGTGGGTCTGGTCTGAGACGGCAGAGAATGCGCTCGAGCGCAAGTTCAAGAGGCAGTTTTGCAAGGCGCCGCTGCTTGCGAAGAGCTGCAACACGCTCTGGGCGCTCGAGCGCAAGTGGAAGGCGCTGCTGCGGCGACGCGAGGCCAAGGACGAGCAGAGCGCGCAGGCGCTGTTGCTGCAAGAGCAGGCGGAGGAGCTGGAGGAGCAGCAGCAGCAACAGATGGACGCGCTGAACAGCGTGAACATGGCGCACGGCGTGAGCGCGCTCGACATGGAGCTGACGGTGCATGACGACGACGGAGGCGACGAAGATTACGAAGACGACGGCATTGCCTTGGACGGCGACTGGGAGCAGCAAGACCCCGACGACCAACTGCCGCTCAGCAGCCACTACGTCTCCGAGCGCTTCAAGGACGACGACGACGAGTTCGTTAGCGACCCGACTCGTCAGCTGAGCTACGAGGACATCTGTCGGCAGCACATCAAGTCGTTCATGCAGGGCGCGGAGAAATACGTGCGCGAGACGAACCTGAGCAAACAGGTGAATGACTGGGAGGCCAAGCTCAGCCCGCTTCTCAAGGAGCAGGACGCGCACCCACCGTTCGACATCCACTCGTACGGCCGCGAGATTATCGGCCAGCTCGCGCAGGAGACCAAGGTGAAGCAGGAGGCGCACAGCAGGCAGACGACGCCGAAGCGGAAGGCGCCTTCCGAGGGAGAGGAGGATAACGACGACGATGGTGATGGCGACGTCGATACGAGCGTCCCGTTCGGAGACCTCGTGGGCGGCATGAGCCAGTACCAGGTTTGCCGCATGTTCCTCGCGTCGCTGCAGCTCGCAAACAACGGCAATGTGCAGCTCGTGCACGGCCACAATGCACTGGAGCAGAGCCGTGTGCCGTTCCAGATGAAGCTGCTGTCCACGTCGAACGTCTACGAGGCGCTGCAGGAGGAGGCATGAGAGAGAGAGAGAGAGAGGAGCTTATAGAAAGCGACTCGTCATGTAATTGTAAGTAGCGAGCGCTGCGCTTGCCGTGCAGGGCTGCTAGTGTGCGGAAGCAGATGTGTACGCCTGTCTTGAGGCGTTAAAGGATCACTGCTGTAAGCTGCTTTTGCTCAAAAAACTGCGTGAGTTCAACACGGCGTGCTGCGGTCGACGAGGTCGAGCTTCCACTTTGCCGACTTTGCGAATCAGCAAAAACCCAGTCGACTCGTTCAGCTCATTGAGATTTGTGCAGTCGAACGCGTGGATAAGTATGAGATCATACCAGCGAGAAGCTGGTAGGTTCTGATGCCTCGTCAGCCTCCATATGCAAAGGAACGCTTCAAATGATGCACGAGTAGGTGCATCTCACAGTACTCGCCAGATCCGACGACTGCGGTGCTTTCTGTCAAGACTCAACAGCAACAGGAACAGGAACAGCACTCGTGTCACTTTACAGATCCAATCGACACATCGATGAAACCTGGTCAACGATAAACCCTGATTTCCAATCGGTTCGAAAGACACCGACTCGATCGGCAGATGCAAAACATGTCGGACCTTGCGAACTGCATCCACAAAGTCGTTTGCGCACCACAACACTCACCATCGACAACG
>JAASFZ010000741.1:0-12528 GCA_023334075.1 Globisporangium nunn | reverse complement strand
TGGCAGCGACCACGCAATCGCCACGACACGTCGCGACCCGAGATAGCGGGTGATACGCAGTGTGATACGCACAAACCGTGCTTCGTTCAACACAAACAGCGAGTGGTCTTCGGCAGTTCATTCCTCGCATGACTGCAGCCAATTGATCCGGTGCATTGTGTTGACGTGTCGGTGTTGCTGCTACAGCTTTGCACATGTACAGTACTAGAGGCACTCTCAAGTGATATGCACAGCGCCACTTAGAGGAACTTGTCGCGGATGCGCGTCCAGTAGTCGTTCTCTGGGATCTTGGGCACGAACTGCACGATCTCGTCAATTCGCGCCTTGATCTCCGGTGTGATCTTGTCCACCACGGCGTTCGCCTTGAGGTTCTCCTCGAGTTGGCGCGTGTTGGACGCGCCGAGGATCACGGTCGAGACATTCTCGTTCGAGACGCACCAGGCAATCGCGAGCTGTGCGACCGAACAGCCGAGCTCCTCGGCGATCACCTTGAGCTTGTCGGTCTTGGCGACGCGGCCGTCAAAATCTGGGATGAGGCCCTTGATGCGCTCGTTCGTGAGACGCGTGCCCTCGGGGATTCCTTGGCTGTACTTGCCCGTGAGGACTCCGAACGCGAGTGGGGACCACGTCGTGAGCCCGAGCTTGTACTTCTTGTACAGGTTCACATAGTCGTGCTCGACGCGCGAGCGCTCAAAGACATGGTACTGCGGCTGCTCGACAACCGGACGGATAAGTCCGAGGCGGTCGGCAATCTCGCACGCCTGGAGGATGTCGTGCGACGTCCACTCGCTCGTGCCCCAGTAGAACGCCCAGCCCTGACTGATGCAGAAGTTCATCGCGCGCACGGTCTCCTCGATCGGCGTCGACGGCTCGGGGCGGTGGCAAAAGAGCACGTCGACGTAGTCGGTTTGCAGACGTTTAAGCGACGCCTTGGTGCCTTCGATGATGTGCTTGCGCGAGATGCCTGTGTCGTTCGGTCCAGGGTTCAGCTTCGTGCCGACGAAGATCTTGGTGGACAGCACGAGGTCCTCGCGTGTCCAGACGCCGTTCGCGACACCCCGCTGCACCACCTGCCCCATGATCTCCTCCGACTTGCCGGCGGCGTAGCCCTCCGCGTTGTCGAAGAAGTTGACACCGCCCTCGAACGCCTTGACCATGATGTCGTACGCGGCATCGACGCCGAACTTGTCGTCGAACGTCACCCAGCTGCCGAACGACAGCCGCGAAACGAGCAGCCCCGAGTTCCCGAGGTAGCGGTACTTCATGCTGTGTGCAGCAGCTGCGCCGGCCATGCTGATTGATAGCTTGCTTCGATACGAGCTGGAGAGGGTAGAGGAGGAGTTTCCGGAGGCGAATTGACGAATGATTAGCGAAGGAGGGCAAGTGAGACGGAGGCTTCGTCGAAGTCACGTGAGGGTGCTAGCAGCTCACTTGAGCTTTGTATGAGCAGTGGCTCACTTGGTATTTGTATGCAGCTGATTCGAGCTTCACTCCACGCGATTATGACCATCACTCGATAGCGCAAACACGACAGAACAATATGAATACACGCCAGTATTCTACATCCTACGAAAAAAATGCACAACAATGTCCACAAATGACTTGGTGAACCACTCTTTCCTGCTTGTTTGGCTCGGTCGTGAATCACACCTACTGTCCTTTCTTCGAGCATATCCTATTTAACGGGTTCGACTTACATGATTCACCTGCAGGCTATTCTGTATCGAAAGAGTGGTCCAAGAGGGAAAGTTTGCTCTATACGCTTACAGTATACATCATATACGTTTGAAAAACCAGAAGCATAAATACAGAAAAAGTGATGAAAATAGAAATAGCATTATATATACAATAGATTTAATAGAAACCACTTTAGAAAGTGAAATGAATAGAATGAAATGATTAGAATGAAATGAATATGAGGTGAAGGAAAAATATAAATACAAACAAAATCTACACGTTAAAAAGAGTAGATCTACTTTGAAAACACAAAGCATGGAGCAAGCAACACCGCCGTATCCAACGACACCGTGCGACGCGGCGTATTACTGCGCTGCGTTCATGCTCGAGGTGCTGGGGTTGTCGAGCCGCGACGCCCTGGCCGCCCTCAATACGGACATAGAGGGTGTGTCGCGCTCATCCATCATGCGGGTCTTCCCGGACAGAGAGGAGCGCGTGCGATGGCTGGAGCATGCGCAGCGCGGCTTTACCCCACCCTCACCGCATGTGGTGGTTACAGACGGTCCAGACTTCGAGACCGAGCTCGAGCTCGAGCTCGAGTTCGACAATCAAGACAACCAAGACAACCAAGACAATCAAGACAGTCAAGACAGTCAAGACAATCAAGACAGCACCGCGCAAGAGGTCTGCGATGGCGATGGGTTTCTCAAGCTACTCGAGTTTCCTGATTCGCGGCAAGTGTGTGTGCATCACCGAGAGAGCAAGTGCCGAGCGGTCTGTCCTTTCGGTTATGTGCACACGGAGCCATCTCCGACAAACAACGTGCTCAAGGTTATCGACACCGCGGTGGACTACATGCTTGTTTGTATGCATTTGGTCACAGACGAATTGGTATTCTGTGTATTTGCATATTTTACGTATGTGTTGTGTGGCAGTGCGTGCATTAACGCCTATTTATAGACTGCTATAGCTATTGCAGACGCGAAGGTCAAGCGCGGGGTCAATGTCCTGCTGCTAACGGACTATAGGACTTCGTTGGGGCCATCCTCGATGGTGATGAAGATCCTTAAGGTGGCTGGCATCGAGCCTCGCTACTTCAGTGTGGAGCCTCACAAACGACTACACTCCAAGTACGTCGTCACTCCTACGCGGCTGCTTTTGGGGTCTATGAATTTTTCTGTGCAAGGGCGCAATTCCTCAAGTGAAGAGGTGTTGATGTTCGGCCCGGGTCGAGTGCACGCCGCCGTGCTGAAAAATTTTTTGGAAAAAGTACAATTCGTCTTTTCCTCGGGTCGAAGTTTGCACGTCAAAAAAAGAGAAAAAAGCGGCACGAGAAGCAGCTATCCTGCATCAGCTTTCGCTCGAGAGCAAGCACAGTGAAAGCGCGCCGCGGCGTAAACGGCGCTCAGACGACGAAGAGTTGAGAGAAGAGCAAATAGATATACAAAAAAGCGCACCATCCAAGCCGAGGAGCGGCAGGCAAGATGGGTAGCGAGGGACAACATGCGCCAAGACACTGCCTGAACAATCGTGGAATGCACAACAAACTCGTTCTTCACATGCCGCTGCTCGTACTACACGCGCAGGCGCCGGTGACCGCGAGCAGCGCGACGGAGAGAGCGAGCATGAGCTTCATGGTAGCGCTGTGTGGGTGGAAAGGTCAGCGAGAGAGTTCGGTTGGGGATGCTTGGAACGGAAAGGGTGGGGATCGTCTTGGTGTGCTGGAGCTGGAAGATCACGAAGTGAGCTGCTCCGGCCGGGTGACGAATCAACTCAGGTTTTGATGCGCATCCCAAAAGAGTGCCATGACACTGTTCCAAGAAATGGAAGAGAATCATGAGTGCACTACTTCAAGCACACTACTTGAAGCCCCCGAGATTGCGCTTCCACTATTTCTGTGCGCTTTGATGACGTTTTAGTGCTTTAGTATCCAATCTACCCCAGCTGTAGGACTTGACTCCACACAAGCCAGTATCAGTCCAAATAGGACTTTCCGTCCCGATCAACATGATGTTCCTATTCACACTTCCTCTTTTGGAAAACTTGGATGTGACAAAAGCCACCTCCAGAACGCAACTTCCTTCCCCGCCCCGATGGAGCCGATCTCGCTCCCGCTCGCGCGCGGCGGTGCGCTGGAGCTCGCGGCCGAGACACCGCGCCCGTCGCTCTGGCGCCGCCAGCACCCAAGCTCCGCGCACTCGCTCTCACCACGTGCAGTCTCCAGGCAGCAGCAGCAGCGCCACCAGCTCCAGCTCATGCGACGTGTAAGCAGCTACCAGCACGGTCCGCTTCCAAAAACGCCGCTCGAGCTCAGCCGGAGCGACGTGACCGAGAGCAGTCGCCTGCTCTTCCGCCAGGAAAGCGAGCGCGTGCGTCTGCTGCGCCAGCTCGATGCGGCGGGAGGTGCTGGTCCGGGTGACGGCACCACGCTCTGGCGCGAGCGCGTGCTCGAGGTGCTAGTGAACGTGACCTCCGGCGTGATCGCATTTCTGCTCTCGTCCACGCTCACCGTGTCGTGCGCAAGCGTGGTTGTGGGCCACGCCACGCCGCTTGCGACCGTCATCGCCAAGTTCATCGACATGAACCTGCTCGGCACCGCGCTGCTGTCGCTCGTGCTCGCGTGGCAGAGCGAGGCGCCGTGGACGCTTGGCGCTATTGACGTCTTCGTGTACGTAGTATTGGTGAGGGCGACGCAACAGTGTAGTGCGCGAAATGTGGTTCACTGACGGGAGTGTGTGAGATCCTATCTGTTTGCCACGACAGAGCGCCGATCATGGCGTCGATGGCCGAACGGATCACGCTCCGCCTGGACGGCGACTTGGACGTGCTCCTTCCGACCGTGGTGGTCATGGTCGCAATGACGTCGCTCCTGCTCGGAGCCGTGTTCTTCTTTATGGGCATCTTCCGCGTCACGTCGATCGCGAACTACATGCCGTACCCAGGTACATGGGACTCAGCTAGTACCGAGATTGATGCGCCTTTGCATTCCAAACTGAGACTCTAAACTGGTTGTGATTGTGTGTGTGTGTGGGTCCGCGTTTAGTCATCGCTGGTTTCCTCTCCGGCATCGGCGCTGAACTGATCAAGAACGGCATTCACATGGCGTCGAGCAAAGCGTTCACGATGCAGTTCTTTTCGCTCGAGCAGCAGCTGCTGATTGTTCCAGCGATCGTGTTCGCTGGCGTCGCGCGCCTCGGACAGTATCTCAAGTGGCCGGTCGCGATCTCGTTCCCGTGCTTGCTCATCACGTCGATCGTGGGCTTCCAGCTGCTTGCGTACCTGTACAACATGAGCATGGACGATCTGAGGCACGCTGGATGGATCTTCTCGTGGTCGGAGCAAGTGATCGAAGACACGCCGATGTGGTTCCCGTGGGCCGAGATCGACTTTTCGAAGGTGCAATGGCGCGTGCTGACCGTCGAGTGCTTCGGGTTCATCGTGTCGCTCGTGATCCTCGGGTCGATTAAGTACAGTGTCGCGACAACCTCTCTGTCGACGCTGTTCGGCCGCGAGATCTCACCGGACAATGAGATGCGTGTCATCGGACTCGCGAACATGGCCAGCGGCGCGATGGGATGCTGCGGCGGCTGCCACTACTTGTCGGCGATGGGGATCATGAAGCAGTTCAACGCGCACGAAAAGGTCCCCGCGGTGGTGTGCGCGTTCTTGCTGCTCTCGCTCTGGTTCGTGGGGATCCGGTCGCTGCAGTACGTGCCGAAGTTCGTGTTCGGCGGCCTGCTACTGAACGTCGGCGTGCACTTCCTCGAGGCCTACCTGGTGTCGCCGTTCCACTTCCTCAAGACGCTCGAGAGAGGGATTGTGGTGCTCATCACGACGAGTTTCCTGGCGATCGGGATGCTGCAGAGCGTCGGGCTGGGCATCGTGATCTCCATGGGCGACCTCATCTACCGCATCCACGAAGTCGGCTGCGTGCACCACGAGACGACTGGCGAGCTCTCGAGGAGCTCCGTCGACCGCACGCCTGAAGAGGCAGCGTTCTTGGACACCGAGGGCAGCTCGATTTTCGTGCTGCGGCTGCAGGGCTACCTCTTCTTCGGCACGTCCGTGAACATCCTCGAGCGAATCGAGACGCGAGTACAGAGCCTCGACTTCCCGAAGCTCAAGTTCGTCGTGATCGACTTTGGGCTCGTGCCAGACTTCGACGCGACCGCGCTCATGAACTTCCGCAAGGCGTCGACGTTCGCGGACCTGTACCTGTTCGACATCTACTTTTGCGGCCTGAAGCCGCAGATCGAGCTCGCGCTGCGCCAGAATCACTTCTCGTCCCGTGTGCACCTGCTCAGCGGCAACGTGGACATGGCGCTCGAGACGTGCGAGAACGAGCTGCTGCCATCGGAGCTCATGATCCACACAACCGGCACGGCGAACGACTGGCGGCACATGAGCCAGCTGCAGCTCTGGGAGCACTTCATCTCGTTCCGCGACGAGGACCACGTACAGAAGCTGCTGCCGCTGTCGGCGTACTTGGATGTTGTGTATCTCGAGAAGGACTCGCTGCTGTGTTCCACGGGCGTGATCCGGGACACCTACTTCCTCTGCTTCGGGTATGTGAACGTCATGGCGGACTCGGAGTTCTCGACCGACCGCAACATCCCGGGTGTGAACGTGTACAGCAACGAGTACGGCGACGTCGACAGCGGCAGGGTGTCGGTTTTCTCGGGGCGGAGGCGCAAGCTATCGCTCGCAATGACCGAGGAAGCGCAGTGGACGCCGTTCACGACCGCTCAGTCGCGTTTGCGCAAGATCGGTCCGGGTTCGATCGTCACACCCGATGCGCTCGCTGGGATCACCAGCGGGTCGTCGCACCAGTACCAGAAGTACGTGGCGACTTCGGACTGTGTGCTGTTGCGCCTGAGCGACGCCGCGATGGAGAAGGTAGAGGAGCAGGCGCCACACACCGCCGTGGAGATCCTCAAACTCATCAACACGAGGCTCTCGACGCGGTTCCTGCACTCGAACAAGCGCGTCTCGCAGCTCTCGTCGCTGCTATACAAGTAGCCTCGTGCGCACAGATGGGCCAGCCCAACCAAGCTGGCATGGTGACAGACACCTCCGCGATCGTAGATAGGCAGACATACAGACTCGCATGCACATAACTGACAATGAATTCAAAGAGCGAACCAGCAGCAGAGTGCGATCGTCGTCGTCACCGTGGTGCCAGGCTCGTATGCGCGAATGCGTGAGATCCACACGCGCGCACGCTCTCTCTAGTTCACTCTCTCGTCTAGGAATCGGGCGATCAGGTCGCTGATGAGGTCCTGCTCGAGCAGGAAGCCGTCGTGGCCGTGGATGGACGAAATGGACGCAAACGTCGCATTCGGGAGCGCGCGCGCGATGTCTTTCTGCTCCGAGATGGGGTAGAGCACGTCGGACTCGACGCCGACGACCAGCGCCGGCTGGGTCAGCGTCGAGAGCGCGCGCTGGACACCGCCTCGGTGGCGCCCCACGTCGTGCGTGTCCATCATGTGCAGCAGCGCCAGATACGAGTTGACGTCGAAGCGGGAGAGGAACTTGCTGCCCTGGTACTCGAGGTACGACTGCACGCGGAAGCGGGGGTGCTTGCTGGCTGCACCCCCATCATCCGCGAGTTCCCGTCCGAACTTCTCCGTGTACGCCGCGTGTGTGCGGTAACTCATCATGGCCATCTGGCGAGCGAGCGCCAGGCCCTGGCGCGGCGGGTGCGCCGGGTCGTACATGCCGTTCTGAAAGAGAGGATCCATGTAGATCGCCTGCCGCTGGAGCTCGCCGTGGCCGATCTGCCAGCCGGACTGGTGCGAGCCGCACGCGATGGCCACGAAGCTCTTGACGAACGCGTCGCCCTCGAACGCCCACTCGAGTGTCAGCATGCCACCGAGCGATCCGCCGATCACTGACTGCACCTGGTTCACACCGAGTTCTTCCTGCAGCAGGCGCTTCTGTAGCACCACGGCGTCGCGCAGCGTGACGGCCGGGAACGCGGGGCCATAGCGCGCACCAGTCGTCGGGTTCACCGACGCCGGACCTGTGGTGCCGTAGCATGAGCCAAGAATGTTGCTGCAGACGACGAAGTACTTGTCGGTCCAGCGCGACGCGACCATCGCGTCCCAGTACTGGTGCACGCGCGCGTCGCCCGTGAGTGCGTGGCAGAGCACAAGCACGTTGTCGCGCGCCGCATTGAGCTCGCCGTAGGTCGTGTATGCCGCCTCCACACCCTCAAGCCGCGCGCCGCACTCGAGCTCCAGCGGCGCGCGCGGGCGAAACACACCAGAGCGCGCGCCGCCGTGCGCCACCTCCTTGTACTCGTCCTCCGCGCCGAGTGCCGCTTCAGCGGTGGCGGCGGCGGCCGCTGCGCAGCTGCTCATGGCGGTGCGCCGGAAGGCGGCGAACGAGGAGCTCAGACGGCGGCGCGCCGGTGCGAGGCGGAGCATCGCAGCTCACGTGTGTGCGTGTGTGTGCGTGTGTGTGTGCGTGTGTGTGTGTGCGTGTGTGTGCGCACCAGGTGGTCGAAGCGGAACTGAGGTCGGCCACCAGAATAATTGCGCAAGCGAGTACGCTGGGCAGAGAGTATACACGTTGCGAGATGGTAAAGGCAACCTGAGATAATGCGTAACCACCTGCGCTCTCTCTAGATGGCCGATAGCTAAGCGTGCCGAACAGGATTCTGGTGCGCAAGCAGAGATACAGAGTTCAATAGGTGTGGTCCACCACATGCTACACAAAGCCACACCAATATGTGTGGTCGACACAGGTCTCGTCGGGCCGGTTCTGTCGTGATCGCGGCACGTGCCTCCTGCTTCAACCGCATACTAACTCCAAGTCATCCGCGGTCTTCACTTGATTCCAGTATATCCCCTTGATTCTTGCGTCCCCCACCGCTCGCTGCTCGCTCACTGCGTTCATATCCGCACTCCTCCTCCGCGCGAATCGCCGCAGCAAAGGTCTAGCAGAATGAAGGTCCTCGTGCCCGTGAAGCGGGTCGTGGACTACGCCGTCAAGGTGCGCGTGGCCCCCAAGGGCGTGGAGCTCAACAACGTCAAGATGAGCATGAACCCGTTCTGCGAAATCGCGGTCGAGGAGGCCATCCGGCTCAAGGAGAAGAAGGTCGCGAGCGAGGTCATCGCCGTGTCCATCGGCCCCAAGCAGGCGCAGGAGACGCTGCGCACGGCGCTCGCCATGGGCGCCGACCGCGGCATCCACATTGAGACCGACATGCGCACGGACCAGGATCTGCAGCCGCTCGCGGTCGCCAAGCTGCTGCAGGCGATCGTCAACCAGGAGGCGCCGTCGCTCGTGATCACGGGCAAGCAGTCGATCGACGCCGACGCGGCGCAGACCGGCCCGCTGCTCGCCGGGCTGCTCGACTGGAGCCAGGCGACGTTCGCGTCCGCCGTGGCGGTGGACGGCGACGCCGTCACGGTCACGCGCGAGACGGATGCGGGCGTCGAGACGCTCAAGCTCGCGCTGCCGGCGGTCGTGACCGCGGACCTGCGCCTGAACGAGCCGCGCTACGCGACGCTGCCCAACATCATGAAGGCCAAGAAGAAGAAGATCGACGTGCACGCGGCCGACAGCTTCGGCGTCGACCTCGCGCCGCGCGTCGAGTACGTCGAGCTGAAGGAGCCGGCGGCGCGCAAGGCCGGCATCAAGGTCGCCGACGTCGACCAGCTCGTAGACAAGCTCAAGAACGAGGCCGGCGTCATCTAAGTGAGGCAGCGGACGGAAGGAGGGGAAGGGGGGAAGGGAGCTCGAGCGCCCCAGCAGGTGCTACGCGAGTGCGCTGCTGGGCGCTCTGGGTCCGGTTCCGCCCTCCCTCCCGATCTCCCTGCCTACAGTGAGTGAGTGTATAACCCGAGGTTAACCCGAGAGCTTGCGCCGTTGCCAACCATCTCATTCTTAGCTGCTTCTTACTCGACGCCGTACTTCTCCTTGAGGTCCGCGAGCTCCTGCTGCTGCTTGGCGACGTCCTTTTTCGCGTGCGCGCGACTCGCCTGGTAGTAGAGCACGATGAGGTACCGGCCGCAGACGTTGAAGCCCGAGAGGTGGTCCACGGCGTTCTTGGCGTCGTAGATGTCCTCGTAGACCACGAAGGCCGTGCCGCGCGTGTCGTTGGCCACGCCTAGCCGGATCTGTCGGATCGCGCCGTACTTGCCGAAGATGTCGTACATCTCCTCCGCCGACACCTTGAACGGCAGGTTGCGCACATACAGCACGCGGTTGACTTCGGGCGGGAGCCGTGCCTGGAAGCGTTGGGTGCGTCAGAGAGAGAGAGAGGGAGAGACGGCAGGAGCGGCGGGAGAGAAGGAACGTACGTTGCCTCGGCGGCCCTGCGTCGCCATCGCCGCCATCGCTCGAGCCTGGGGAGGAAGGAGGAAGAGCGCGTGTGCGGCGCTTGGCGCTGCTTGCTTGCTTGCTTGCTTGTGACTGGCAAAGAACTTTGTACCAACTGTCGGATAGTGACATAATCGAAGAAATGCGAGCTCTTGGTGTTAACAGGGTTTTCGTGAGTTGGCAGCTGGGCGAACATCTCGCGAGAAAATCCTCCAAGACAGCAAAACTTCCCACCTGCCTCTCCTACGATCCCTACAATCTCTACGATCCCGACGCCCGAGACGCTAAGACTTCCTCGAGTCGTAGAGCTCGTCGGCGGTCTTGACGCGGAAGATGTGCTGGATCGCCTTCAGGTCCGCAAAGTCGAGTTTCGGGAGCTTCGCCACGCACGAAGTGTCGACTTTGTCGACGCGTCCGCCGCCGCGCACGAACGACGCGGTGATCCTGGAGCCGCAGCCTGTCAAGTCGCTCGACGTCGTGGCGCTGAGCCCCGTGCAGTGGTGCCCGTTCTCAAACTCCACGAGCATCTTCTGATCGCCGCGCAGGTTCTCGTACTCGGCCACCCCCCACTCGCGCACTGTCTGGAAGTCCAACCCACCGTTGAACACCAGCACGCTCGCATGCGCCGGGATCGTTGCGTACCGCTTCCAGAACTGGTCGGGCATGTACACGAACGGGATGCGCTTCGTCTTCGCGAAGTCGATGCTAGGATTTGCCTTGACGAGGTTCGTGCACGCCGGGTCGGTGAAGTTGCCTCGCAGCATGCAGTACATGTTGTACGTGTACGTCATGTACGTCGACAGCAGCCCGTCCTCGAACGCTTTCATCTCGTCCGCCCATGTCGGCGACGGGGTGGTCCACATCTCGGACGCGCGGATGAGCATTCCGAGGAACGTCGACGTGTCTTCCACCTGGTTGAATGTCGACGGACCCTTCGCGTCAGAGTGCGCGTGCTTGCCTCGAGCAAAGTACGCTCTTAGGAACTTCACGTCTGCTTCTCGGCACGAATACAGGCGATGAATCACGGCCGGAATCACCACGCGCTCGTTCACGTTCGTCACCCTATTGCCGAGGAAATTTCGCAGTCCGAACGACGGCTTCGCGTCCTTGGGCCAGTACTCACGCACCAAATCAGCGCATGCGTTCGAGCCCGGAGCTGCCTTGTCGATTGTGTCGTAGACCGCGTGCCACGCCGCCGACATGCTCCCGTGCTGCTTGATCTCCTTCGCGAGCTTCGAGCCGCAGAACTTGTCGTCCTCGCACAACTTGGTGAAGCGTGCTGCCGCGAGACGCTTGTTCGGATTCCACGTCGTGAACGTCGGGGAGCCTTCGTCCACGACACCGTCAAGAATGTAGCCCTTCACCTGCTTGGGCGCGAGATGCATGATGTGCTCAGTCCAGTACGTCCCGTAGCTCGCGCCGTAGACGAACACGTCGCCGTTGTCGCGGTTGAGCGTCTTGATGAGATACTCGACGTCCTTGGCGGCGCTCGTGACTGAGAACGCTTCTGTGTGGTTGTCGATCTGGAACATGATGTCCTTGATGCAGTTCGCCACCTCGTCATACGCAACGCCGATGCCTCCGGGACTCCCAGCGCTGTACGCCTGCGCCGCCTGGCATTCGAGGAAGTTGCTGCGGCCCGTGCCGCGATGGTCCACTGTGTAGAGGTCCACGGCGCCACCGAAGGTTCTGTTGAACGCCAGCATGTGTCCTTCCACTGCCATGCATGTCAGTCTCGTCACGATATTTTCATCCACCACGAACACCACGAGCAGCCAACGTACTTGCGTGTGAGGACAGCCCCGGACCTCCCTGTAGCATCCACATCGCTGGTCGCTTGGCTCCCGTCGCACCAGTCGTCACGCGCTTGACGAACACATTGATGGTCTTGGCGCTCACGCAGACGCCCTCGTGGCACAGCGGGACATCCACTTCCGCACACTCGAACGGTGCGCCAGCCTTCGCTTGCGACGACGCCAGCTTCACGGTGACACTCGGAGCTTTGGAGCGGTCGCACGGGAACCAGCCGTTGAGCTTGAGCTGGAGGTCGACAGAAGTGGATGGTATGGCGGAGACCTGAGAGGCGCCCACGAGCAACGCAAGCAGCACGAGTAGCCTCTGCATCGCGTCGAAGGCCGCCAGTATGTTGCAGGTGCTGGAAGTGGTGTTGGTGCTGAATGCAGAGCGAGTGGGGGAGTGAAGACACGAGCGTAGCAGGGAAACTCCGTCATTTCCAAGTGTCCTGATTTATTCGTCAAGAATCCATGCGAATCATGATTTAAGCTGAAATGCACGAGTGACAAAACTGGATATTGACAAGTATCGTCCACGTACCGAGGTGTACCACTCCTCTACCACTGAAACACCAGTGGTGCCGCAGGAGATGGAACTCCCGCCGACACCGTCAGGTCCGCTCGAACCGCTTGCGAGCGCTGCAGTCGTGTTCCGCCATGCAGGCGAAAACAATGCGGATGGAAACAGTGGCGCGATGCTGCACGCCGCGGGTCTCGTGAGTGCGTTCCT
>JAASFZ010000740.1:0-12533 GCA_023334075.1 Globisporangium nunn | reverse complement strand
GGGGGGGAGTCGACCGCGCTCGTCGTCTCCTAGTGCTGCAAGAAGGTAGTAACCTCCGTATGCATCGTCGCTTGTGTGTGTGTGTGTGGTGTCTGCAGCGCGCTGCACTGCATGGACTGCCGCGTGTGCGTCGAGGGCTACGACCACCACTGTCCTTGGACAGGCAAGTGCATCGGGCGGGGTAATGTGCGGTACTTCTACGCCTGGCTCTTCTTCCTCGTGCTCGCGTTCGTGTACGAGGTGATCGAGTTCACGACGTACATTCTGCCGCCGGAGGATCAGCCGACGGCCGGTCCGACCTTCTTCGACGACGACGACGCCGGCGGCGCCAACGTCATTCGCACAATAGGTCCGCACTTTTGAGGAGCCAGGCAGTGACAAAGTATGGTGAGGATAATGAGTATGGTGAGTATATGAATGACACTATCAGCGCCGCGCTGGTGGCGCGTACTGGCAAAGTGGTCACCGCTGAGGATCCCACCTCGACCCCTAAGTTTCATAGCTGCACTACCTGGGGACTTCACGCGGCCGACGAGAGGAGGCTCAAGATCGGAGCTGCAGTCAACAGACAGAGAAGAACGTACCGCCTCGAAACGCGCCGCGAAGCGCACATTGATGAGCGTGAGACAGAGCTCTGAGCGCCGCATGAGCCATCCGACGAAGCCGCAGGTGACCGTATCGACCGCAGAGTTCCAGAGCTCTGGCGACAGCGGCGACGACTCCGACACCTTCTCCATGACGCTCGATGACGTTTCCTCTCAAATGTCCGCGCTGTCCATCGATTCGTCTTCGTCGTCGTCGTCGTCCCTCATAGGCGGCGCACCTTCCTCTCCTCCCGCTCTATCGCTGCTAGCCCTGTTCACCTGCTCGAGCGCTCTCATCCATGGATGCAATGGAAGCCAGAATACTCGAGCGGCACAAGAAGGTGCTTAGCGCGCGGCAGCTCTCAGCATCGCTCAGGAAGCTCGTGCAGCAGAAGGCGGCAGCCGTGCTCTACATGCCAAGCGAGCAGGAGCATTCGATCCCTTCGAGCGCTCGTGACGCGCGCCATTTCCAACTACGAGCACTGGGATCGCATCATGACGGTCGTCGACGCGCTCGGCAGCACGAACAACCGCGCCGTGTGCGCCACCACCGACTTTCGGCTCCTCTGCTGCTGGCGAAGCTAACGAACTGCGTAGTACGTGACAGGCTGCGCGAGGCGCTGCACAAGGTCAGCAGCTGACTGGCTGGGCTGAGTGCCGATTACACTAGCTTGCGAACTCACAATTCATTGGACACGCGCAGACCCAAGCGAACAAGCGCGGCCACGATAGCCTCGGGATCGCAGCGCGCGCGCGCGAGCTCGTGCAGGCCAGCACGACTACCAGCTCTTCATCGGCACGCACCACAGCATGCGCAAGCTGGACGTCAAGTTCCCGAGGCAGTACGACTAGACCAAGGCGTCCGTGCTCACGCCGCCACCGGAGCCGGCGCAGCGCCGCCTCGGAGTTTCCAAGTCTCGCCCAAGTGACCAAGGTCTTGGAGGAGCGGCGGTGTGACGATCGCGAGTGTACGTCGGATCGATGCATTGATGATGCTACGTGTCCAGCGCCTCAAGACATCCAACTGACCAATCGCTCGACCACCCTCCTCGATCCTCCAGTCCCGTCTTCGGATCTCTAGACGCCAAGTCGGCACCAGAGCGCGGTCTCCGACTTTCGGCGTCAGCAGCGCGTTCGCCACCACGCCACCAAGCAACGCGAAGCCTGCACTCGTGCAGGTCCGGCGATACGGGCAGTCTCCGACCCAGTCGTCACAAAGAAAGTCCCCGCGTTGGCCTCGAGCGAGCGAGTGCGTGTAACCTTCTCGGCAAGATCGATGCGATCGATGCGATCGATGCGATCGATGCGATCGATGCGATCGATGCGATCGATGCGAGCGAGGTCTCTTGCCGGAGCCTACCCCCGGTGTCTGAGAGAGCCGTAGCCGCTGCTGGTAGGTAGCTGGTAGGCTTCTACTACTTGGCGCTCTGCAAGGCGAACGAATGGTACGAAAAAAAAAGCATCGTGGAAAATCGAACAATTTGGGGCTTTTTGCGCGCGAAATGTTCAGCTGCCATTTGTGTTGCAAAGCCGTTATTTTGTTCCCAGATTAGCTGCGTTCATTGCGCCATTGTGTTAACTACGCCCATGGCGTTTCTTCTGCAGAACGCGCGCGCGCTCCGGGCGTTCCACATGCAAGTTTAGAAGGAACGGCTTGTATATATACACGCACAGCAGATAACACACGCCGCGGCGCATTCGCGATCGCCGGCGCCTGCGAGAGCGAGCGCTTCACCCGGTCTGGCGCCGCAGACGCTGACGCTTCGGTGCGTGTGCGTGCGCGGTGGTCGCAGATGAGCGGGCGGACGCGCGGCTGACGATGTGGGTGGTGGTGATGGTCGTGCTTGTGTATGTGGATGCGCGACAGGGTACTCAACAGGTCGCCGCGGCTGCACCAGTCGCAGCAGCCCCTTCCTTCCTTCCTACCGGTTGTCGTAGCTTCGAAGGAACGCGCGACAAGAGCGCTGCAGACATGGCCGACGGCGAGGAGCAAAGCGTGGGCGGCGGCGCGTCGCCGCTGACGGTCGCCGATTGCCCGGCGACGAGCTCGATGCTCCCCGTGATGGTGTCCGTGGCGTCGCTCGTGGGCTGCATGTACGTGATCGTGACGTTCCTGTACGTGCGCGCGCTGCGGCAACACCCGGCGGGCATCATGCTCGGCATGAGCGTCTACGGCGCGATCTACCAGTTCCTCTTCCTGCTCGACCGCTCGGCGGTCTCGCTCGAGTGCTCGCAGATGGGCGTCATCGTCGACATCTTCCTCACGGGCCAGGAGACCTACATGCTCATCTTCGCGATCGACCTGCTCCTGGCGCTCAAAAACCCGTTCTCGGCCGCCAAGGGCCAGATGAAAACGTACCACATCGTCGGCGGCCTCTGGACGCTCGTGTGTGCCACGATCTCGCACTTTGACACGCACTACGCGCTCTTCGGCTTCTGCTGGATGAGCTCGAGCGACGACAACCTCAACCTGCTGCGCACCGTCGTCGCGCGCACCGCGAGCCAAAGCCAAGACGGCGCGCTCTCGATCGAAGGTGCCGCGGCCAACGGCACACTCACGTCCGGCATCTTCTTCGCGCTCTACATCGTCGTCGTCTACTGCACGTCGCTCGCGGCGATCCTGCGCGCCTGGAACACGCTCTCGAAGGGCATGCCCGACACGTTCATGACGCGTCGGCGCATGCACCGGCACCTCAAGTACTACGTCGGGTGCTACTTTGGCTACTGGACGCTCGTGCTCGGGTGCTACATCCTCTTCAGCCTCATGCCGCGCGACACGACGAATGGCGACGGTGGCGTGCGCTGTCGCATCTGGCACCTGCTCAAGTGCCTGCTGCTCGCTAAGGGCATGGTGAACTCGCTCATCTGGACGCGCACATCCAACATCCTCACAATCATTGAGCAGCTGCGCGAGTTCGGCTACGTCGACCTGCCGCCACACGAGGACAGCATCAACTGGGCGCTGCGCCTCGAGATCCTCACGAAGACCACCGCCGGCATCTGCGCCGCGGTGGATGTGGCGGAGAAGAACGCGCACCACTCGCGCGTGTCGTCGTGCCTGGTCGGTGAAGACAGCAACGTGAACGAGGCAAGCTACGACACAGACGCGTTCGAGCGCAAGGAGTGCTACACCCACGTGGAGAAGATCATTCTCGAGTACAGGAACGACCACCGCCTGCGTGGGCCGATGAGCCAGGGGGTCGTGTTCAAAGACTTTGCGCCTGAGGTGTTCCGACGCCTGCGCGAGGAGGCGAACATCACGAGCGCAAGCTATCGCACGTCGCTCGAGCAAACGACGAAGGAGCGCGTGAGCGAAGGTAAGAGCGGCGCGTTCTTCTACTTCACCGAGGACCGCAAGTACGTTGTCAAGACGCTCTCCGAGGAGGAGCGCAAGTTCCTGCTGAGTATCCTGCCGCTCTACTACACGTTCATCAAGCGGAACCCGAACACGTTCATGACGCGCTTCTTCGGCTGCCACGGCGTCACGATGTACGGCAAAACCGTGTACTTCGTCGTGATGCAGAGCGTCTTCGACTCGAACCTCCAGATCCACGAGCGCTTCGACCTCAAAGGCTCTTGGGTCGGTCGCCTCGAGGGCCGCAAGCCCAGCGGCACGATCGCCACGTGCAAGTTCTGCAACATCGAGTACGTAGTCGGCGGTAGCCACGACCAGCTCTGCCACGTGCGACGCGGCGAGGGGAACCTGCGTCACCAGTACGACCAGGTCGGCAAAGACCTCAACTGGAACCGCCACATGGCGCTGCCGTACCTCACAGCGCGGGCAGTGGCGATTCAGCTCGTGAAGGACTCGAGCTTTCTGTGCCGCGTCAACTGCATCGACTACAGCCTGCTCGTGGGCATCCACCACCGCAGCTTTAATGTGTCGCACTACTCGTCGGCCGACAACTTTGACGTGCCGCCGTCGCGTGCCAGCTGGGGGAGCAACGGCCCTGCGGCTGTTGGCGAGCGCATGAGCAACTCGAGCGGCAGCGGGGGGAACGTGCTTGCTAGTGCGCCGACCACCAAGCCATTCCACCAAGCCATCCAGGGCGGGATGAGCGTCGATGAGGTGCACGGTCCCGGGATCTACTTCATGGGGCTCATCGACATGCTGCAGCCGTGGAACTTCCGCAAGCGCCTCGAGCACTTCATCCGCGTCTACGTGTTCATGCAGGACAAGAACGGCATCTCAGTCGTGAACCCGCGGCAGTACGCCGAGCGCTTTCAGCAGCGCGTGGTGCACGAGCTCATCTACGACGGCCACTTGGAGCTTGACGAGATGGAGTTCTTGCAGCTACAAATGCAGCAGGACCAACAGCGCCAACTTCCGCGCACCATGAGCCAGATGATGGAGTCGGGGGTCACGCGGAGCACGGTCATCGAGTCGTTCGACACGCGCTTCGAATCTACGGTGATGCTCGAGCGGGTGTCGAGCAGCTACATGTCGCCCCCACAGATGACGCCAATGTTGCCGATGCGCGTGTCTGCGCGGATGGCCGTGGCGGCTGCAGCAGCAGCTGGCAGCCGTGGAAGCAATGGAGTCCCCCCGCCACACCCGTATGTCTCAGTAGGAGGCGGGACCATCAGCCGACGGTCATCTTCGCAGCAGCGCCCTCGCGCGCCGAGCACTGGCCTCCCGGATCACTACAGTCTTGGTCCTCGCCTTTCGGACGGACTCGTGATGGAGCCTCCGGGCGGGTTCTTCGCGGCACATGGCAACGGCATCGGATACACTCCGCCTCCTCCTTCCACGTACGCCCCACAGAACCATGTGGATGCAGCTGGATCGCAGCACCTGCGTCGGCCGCTCGCTCCAGTGAACGTGCCGGGGCCAGTGACTCGCACATCGCTCCCTCGGTCCGAGTCTGCAGCGTCGCTTTCTCACTTCGACAGCAACTCCAGCGGTAGCTCAGCTGGAATCATCACTCCTTCTTTCCCGATGTTCCCCAGTGGTGCAGCTTCTGGGAACTCTGGAGTCGTCCCAAGCAGCACAGGAGCGAACACTGTCTCGGGCAGCTCTAGCGCCAACACCATCAGTAGTTTTAGCCCCACTCTCCCTGTCGTCGCGACCAACTCGTCTGCAGCGCCATCGTCGACAGCACCAGCACCAGCAGCGCCAGCGTCACTCATGACGATCGAGACGAGTCTCTCGGATACGCACCACAGCTACCAGATCGTCCACACGCCCACGTTCCCCGACTTGGGCGCCCCTACCATGTCTTCGTAACTCTGTTTATCCAAGTATCTCGCCCACCACATCTCGCACATCCACTACCACCATCCGTTCGTTTGTACATTCGCAGCAGCAATCATCGTCACACACCTGCAGTATACATGTAAGGCTGACGCGCTTTCAACTTCGCTTCGTATTGGCACAACACGCAGGTCACTCGACGACGTACTTGACACACTTCTCTACACTCGTCTGCCCGCGACTGCCGGGCGGCTGTTGCTACCTCCTCCTCCTCCTCCTCCTCCTCCTCCTCCTCCCTGCCGAGCTGCTCGGTGCTGCTGCTGCGGCTGCTGCTGTTGAGTCCTCGGTTGCGAGGGTCTCCGAGCTCCTCCAGCTCGGGTGTCTCCCGCGTCTCGGTAGTGCGGGTGTGCAGCGCTGCGGGCATGGCCGCGCGATGGCGGTGGGGCGTGCGGCACCGGCGGCTGCGAGCGCGGTGGAGGCGGGTTATTCGTCTCCTTCGCGCTTAGCGCAGCGCGCGCCGAGCGGATCCGCCAGACCACTGCGATGAAAAAGAGCACGGCGAGCGTGCCGGCGACGACCACGCCGATCGTCATCCAGGGCTGCCAGAACTCGTCCTTCTCGTCCGCGAGCGTCTTCGTCTCGACGACAGACGGCGACGACGACGCCACGAGCGCGAACGCCTGGCCATTCTTGGAGCCAGCCTTGACACTGTAGCCGCTCACGACGGCCTCGACCGTCACGCCGGCTGTGCTCGAGACGCTCAGTCCCGCGGCCTTCGCGGCCTGTACGATCTTGTCATACGTGACCTCGACCATCTCAACGTTATTGATCGAGTCGCGCGAGCCGTTGCCCGAGAGCGGGTAGAACACCACGTCCGTTTTGGGCACGCGCACGCTCAGGTCCAGGTCGTTCTGCAGCGCGACCTTGCTGCCCATCGAGCCCGCCGGGTCGGTCCACACGAGCGTCACGCGCAGGTTCGCGCGCTGCTGGAGCACGAATGAGAAACGCGCCTCGCCGCCTTCGACGACACGCGGCTCCGAGCCCACGCTCGAATTCGGGTAAAAGTACACCCCTGCACCGCCACTCCCACCACTGTTCGAGCTGTTGCCACTCGCGAAGGTGGCGAGGTTGAGCATCGTCGGCTTGCCGTAGCCCTGGTGGAAGTCCGGGTACGTTGCAAGCGTGAGCGCCTGGGTCTCCATCGCCACGCACGACGTGATACCGTTCTTGGGGGCCACGAGGCGCCGCGCGAGCTTCTCGCCGCTGTGGATGAGCAGCGCTTTGAGCAGCGCCGCCGGCACCTTCTCCATGCCGTACGCCGGCTCCTTGATGCCGTGCTTCCACCAGCCGTCGCGCAGCCACTCGTAGAGCAGCACAGCCATGCCCGCGACGACTGGCGTCGCCTGCGACGTGCCCTGCAGTGAGCAGAGCGCGGTCGACTTGGCCGTCGACCCGGGCGCCTCAGACTGCGCGGAGAGCACTGCCATGCCCGGCGCCACGAGGTCGGGCTTCTGGCGCCCATCGAGCGTCGGACCGATCGACGAGAAAGACGCGACAGTCTGCTTGTTGAGCACCGCGGGGCACGGCGTGACCGCGAATGACGCCGCGTCGTTGAGCGACGCGCCGATCGAGAGCACGTTCTTGGCACCCGACGGCGAGCTGATCGTGGATGCGCCCTTGTCGCCACTGTTGCCGGCCGCGACAACGATCAGGACGTCCGGGTGGTTGTAGATGTAGTTGTCAAGGTCGCGCGACTGCGTGTTGTAGTCGTTGCCGCCCGTACCCCAAGAGAACGAGAAGATCCGCGCGCCCGCCTGCACCTGAGGAGTCATGAGGTCCTCGACGTCGCCCGGCGTCTCGAGCGTCACCTCACAGCCTTTCACGCCCGCACACGCGGCTGTCTGCTTGCCGATGTCCATGAACGCGATCTGCGCGTCGAACGCGATGCCGAGATTCGCAGCCGTCTGGCTGTACGAGTTGCCGGCGAGGATCCCCGAGACGTGCGTGCCGTGGCCACATACGACCTGCTCCGACTCGTCGCCCTTGTTCGCGAACGACCGGTAGAGCACCACCTTACGCGCCGCGCTGTCCAACTTGTTGTACATCGCGCGAGACGGTTGGTCGAACTGGTCGTGGTCCACGTACAGCCCGGTGTCCGTGACGCCAACGACGATGCCCGCGCCCGTGATGTTGTGACTCTGCATCTCCTTGACGCCTACAAGGTCCTGCAGGTAGGCGTCAAGACGGCGGTGGTGCAGCGGCTGCTGCTGATGCCGCAGACTGCTGCTGCTTCTGCTGGTGCTTGTAAGGCGCTGCTCGAATGACGCATTCGGCTTGAGCGCGCCGGTCGAGAGCGTCTGCCGGAGGTCGACCCACTCGACGGCGTCGTCATCCACGATGATCGCGACGATGTGCGCCCAGGTCTCAAACTCCTCGAACGCCATAACTGTGAGCACGCGCGAGGCCGTCGCAGCAGAGGACTCGCTATCACTGCGCTGCGCGGTGATCGCGTTCGTGATGCCCGTGACACTCGTGATCAAGGACGAAAGGCGCGCGAATGCGGCCGCGTAGTCCGAGCCCTCTACGAGGCGCACCTCAAGTGCCGGCCCCTCTGTCTTGGACGCCGGATCAAGCGCGTACGAGTACGCGCTCCGCGCGAACGGCGTGAGCTTGAGGATTGCCGGTAGCGCCGTCACGGACTGTACGCAGCGCAGATCGACGATCGCGTCCGCCACGGACGCATTCACGTGCACGAGCATGACGGTGGCGGCAGCGCTTGCCTGGTCGCTGCGCGTGAGGAACGGCGTGAACGTCGTGTCCGGGACCCCCCAGAGGTCCTTGATCGCGCCCACGCACTCGAGCTCGCTCATCTCAACGTCGCCTTCACTACCGCTCTCACTATTGCTATCGCTAGGACTACTGGGTGCCTTGAGCTTGATGAGCATCGCACGTATTGTCGCCGGGTTGCTCGCCCCCGACGACGTCTTGTCGCTGCGCGTGCGGTTCGCGAGGAAGCCCTGCTGCAGGAACTGCAGCTGGCAGGCGTCGAACGCCGCGTCTGCGCTCGAGACCATCGCGTCGTAGGCGCGGAAGAACGCGTCGTAGAAGCCCCGGAAGGCGCTCGCGCCGCCGCTCCGACCGCCCACCGCGAGCGCCACGCGCGCGCCGCTTGCAGACGTTGTGTCCGATATGTTTTGGCACGTGACCAGGTCCACCACCTGCACTTCTTTGCCGTCGTCGTCGTCTTCGTCCAGCGGGGCGTGCGCGACGCCGTTGCCCACGCGACTGCTGCTGCTACTGCTGTCGCCGCTGCCGTCGCTCGCGTTGACGCTTGCAAATGTGTACGCGGGCTCCCCTGCGTCTGACAGCATGCGAGCGGCACTCACCGGCAGTGGTGGTGGGCAGCGCGCGCGCGTGCACTCGGAGCCAGCGCGCAGCTCACGAAACGCGCGTCGCGCGTGCGTGGGCTTGCAGTGGAAGCGGCAGAACGCGTCGGCCGACGCGAACGCCACGCCGCGCGCGTCGACGAGCATCTGCGCGTCAGCACCAGCATCAGGAAGCGTGGTGGTGCTGGCGATAGCGCTGCTGCAACTGAGCGCCGCCAGCAGCGCTCCCACCGCGGCGGCGAGCGTGAGCGCGCGCATCAGCTGCTCGATGCTTGATACGCGCTCTGAATAGGAATGAGGACGGCGTAACCGCGGCGTAACGGCGCCATTGAGCAGAGCATTCTGCCGGCTCTTTGCGCTGGCTTTTGGCAGCGAATTGCGGTAAAACGGAGAAGATTAAAGATTGGTATGCGGATTTGAAAGATTTCGGCGCGATTTAGCCACATTTGTGGCCACCAGCTGGTTTTGCAGCAAATTGACAAGTGAAACAGAACGGACAGCAAAACGATGTGACCACAATGCACCAGAGGTCCCTCAAACGAGGGGATCAGGTGGTGAAGCGAGGGGATCATGTTCTTGAAGCGAGGGGGCGCCCATCGAAATGGCTACACAGGTGTATTCGCCGCGATCGTCACTGCATGGAGCGCAATGCTGTCAGCATGGTGAAGGATGTGCACCGCAAGCTCTCCTGCCGCCTCGCCGACAAGTACACCGACGTGCTTTTGCCAGCACTCTCGACGGTGAAGCTTTCGCGCCGCAGCGCCGAGCTCCAGACAGCAGAGTCCACGGTGGCTCTGTCGCCTTCTGTGTCGTCATCCTGGCAACGCCGTATCACGGCGCCAACTGCCTGCACGATGATCTCCCAGACGCACTTCAAGCTCAGGCAGCTTGTGGACTACCAGATGAGGTGCGCTCATGGGATCACGTACGAGGTCGGAGAGGAGTGCACCTCAAAGACCTGTTCGAGGTGTGGTTTCCTTAAGAGAAACCTCGACGGAGCAGCAGTGTTCAACTGCGACAGCTACGGCACGAAGATTGACTGACACGTCAACCCAGCGCGCAACATCTTCCTACTAAATCGTGATTAGCTCAAGTCGATCGAGACCACCGTCTCAAGCGGTGCCACCGACGTCGCGCAGGCTGCTACTAAGCAGTGTTGTCGACCTACGTAGAGCTGCTGCAGCTGCAGGTGATCACTGGTGTACATGAAGCAAACCGCACAGATCAAGGTATATCTCTATTTGCTGCACACGCTGACGACCGGGCAGGTTCTATGCCTCGAGATGCGGAGTCAGGCGGTGGAGGAACGCGATCTCATCCTCGACCGACGCCTCAGGATGCACCATCTCCCACACAGCCAGCACTTCTAGCGCCCGCGCAATCTTCGGCCCCGCGCTCTCGCCGAGCTGCGCCTTGATCACGTTCCCGTCCATACGTCGCCCGCGCTTAACTTGGTCCTCGTACACTGCACCGAGCTCGAGGAACGATCTCAGTGTCGCCTCACGCTCGACAGCAATCGCATCATGGCTCTTATCGCCGCTTCCGGAGCCGCTAAAATTTGTCAGCAGGATCGACAGCGCAGGCGCCAGCACCGAGTTGTAGCGACTCATCCACATGAACAGCTTCAGGCGGTCGGCGATGGAGGTGCTGTCACTGCTGCTGAATGTCGCGTGTTCCGGATACGTTGCCACCGCTTCGACGATGAATGCCGCCCGCTTGGCAGCCGGCTTCGGCCACTTGACGTTTGTCTTGAGCATCTCGACGATCTCGTCGGTCGCCAGCTTGCGCGTAGCTGCGTCGCGTTCACGCAAGTAGCTCAGAGCACTCTCCATCACCGTGTCCTCGTCCGTGTTCTCCAGCGACGCCAGTGACGGCGGCCCCGAAATCCTCGCGATTGACGACGAACTCAGAAACAGCGGTGTCAGAATCGCGCCACTCGACTCGACGAATGAGATCTGGTGGCTCGCGATCGCCAAGCGACTCTGCTGGAGAAACCGCAGGTGCGCGAGCGCCTCGGTCTCAACCTCCTTGCTCCACAGACGAGGCGGGAACAGCGGTGGGGAGCCCGCTCGGTCGTCGCACAAGTCGTTGAACACCAGGTCCAGCAGCCCAAAGTTCGCCAGCATGCTGAACGCGCGTGCGGGATCCTTCCCCGACAGCATCTTGCGCACTTCGATGCCGATGCGCTCGCGACTCACTTTCCGCGTCATCGCGTCCTTTATCTCCGTGTGTTCCAGCACAGCCTATACTCACATAAACATGTACACAGCGAAGCGCCACCGCGCAGCAGGAGGTGAGTCCCGTGCCCAGAAGCTCTCGCCGGTGTGATTGCTTAGGTACGAGTGATGACGACCTCACCTCCGAGAGCTTGTCGTCCAGCCGGAAGCCGAACTCGCAGCCGAAGCGGATCGCGCGCAGCACGCGCAGCGGGTCGTCCAGGAACGTCTGGTACGGCTCGAGCGGCGTGCGGATGACGCCCGCCGCGAGGTCGGCGAGTCCCTGGCCCGTGAAGTCTTCCACCTCTTGCGTGTTGAGGTTGTAGAAGAGAGCGTTGATCGTGATGTCGCGGCGCAGCGCGTCCTCGAGCGGCTGCGCGAACGTCGTCTCCGGGATGCGGCTGTCGGCGCTGTAACTCTCGGCGCGCAGGTGCACGAAGTCCACCATCTGGCCCTCGATCGCCACGGTCGCCACCTCCAAGTGCTTGGACTGCAGGCATCCACGCATCATCATCAGCACCCACTGCACAACTGCGTCTCCCAAACATCTCCAAGCAGCAAGCTATCCCCCCGACCTTGTCCGAGTTGGCCTTGACGACGCCCACAGACGAGAGCGGCAGGCGGCGAGCGCGCTGGAACGCCACGATGTGGCTCGCGAACGCGCGGCCACTGAGATTATCGAGCGCCACGTCTACGTCCCCACTGCCGGCGCCGCGCAGCTTGTCGCGCACCCAGCCGCCGGCCACGCGCAGCGTCGTGTTCGGCGCGTGCACGTGCTGCACGTAGCGCAGGAAGTCGAAGAGCTGGCTCTCAGCGGGCGTGAGCGCCACCGCCGGCGCCACGGGGCCTCGGCTGCTGCTGCTGCTGTCAGCAGAGGCATCGGCGGTGGGGCGGGGCGCGGTGCTGAGCGTGCGGCTGCGCGGTCGCGGGGCTCGCGCCGCCGCTGTCGCTGGGCGTCGGAGCTTGAGGAGGAGCATTCGGGACTCGCGGGTTTTGCCAACCAGAGGCTGCTATTGAAAGTCGGTGCTGTGCTACTATCCTCCAGGAGCTCACCTCACTTTAGTGAAAAGTCGGTGCTGTGCTACTATCCTACCGGATCTCGCCTCACTGTAGTGGACGGCTGTGCAAGAGAGCACGCACCAGGTTCATACTG